>CAUYON010146101.1:0-11610 GCA_963573935.1 Arctocebus calabarensis
CCTGTAGTCCCAGCTACTCGGGAGGCTGAGGCAAGAGAATCGCTTAAGCCCAAGAGCTGGAGGTTGCTGTGAGCAGTGTGACGCCACGGCACTCTACCCAGGGCGATAAAGTGAGACTCTGTCTCTACCAAAAAAAAAAAAGATGTTGATTGACAGATGCTGGATAGTTTTAACAAAACAATTTGCTTATATTAATGATAAACCAGATTGCCAAGAAGTAATTATGCCCATGTTTGTGAGTAACCCTTATACTCCTTGGCTAATTTTATCAAAGCTTCTCATGGATTCAGCACAGAGTAGTTCACACGTGTGGCTAAAACTCAAGCCCAAACTTAGACCCAAACAATGGCTTTAAATGTTGAGAAAAAAATGCTTTATATATGGTCAAGAAGAATATTTTCACAAATCCTTTCCCCTATAAATTAAGAATAGGCCACAAAATTCTATTGCTTACAGCATAATAATTTATAGCAAATGATACTATTTGATATTACCCATTATCCTCCTTTTGAAAAATTAAAAGATATCCATATTTATGTTGACACCTTTTCTGGTATCATCCATGCTACCTGGAAAACTAAAGAAGCCTTTAAACATATTAAAAAACATCTAATTTTGGCTTTCTCCAATTTAGGACTCCCAATACACTTAAAAACTGACAATGGCTGTGCTTACATATAACATTAATTTCAACCTTTCCTGTCAGCAAAGGCAAATTAAATATTCCACCAGAATGTAACATAAACCCCTGGCCAAGGCATTGTGGAAAGACCTAATGACCTCCTTAAAACTCATCTAAACTAAAAGAAGAGAGTATGAAAGGTCATCTCCTCGGGAGGCTGAGGCAAGAGAATCGCTTAAGCCTAAGGGCTGGAGGTTGCTGTGAGCAGTGTGAGGCTACGGCACTCTACCTAGGGCGATAAAGTGAGACTGTCTCTACAAAAAAAAAAAAAAAAAAAAAAAAAGAAAGGTCATCTCACTCCACAAGGCCAGCTACACAAATCTTTGTTTATTTTAATTTTTTTGAACTGTTCAAAGATAACTTTTCCATTGCTGAATGTCCTTTCATGCCTCCAAACCACTCCCCCAAGCCTTTATTCCTCTATCAAATGTTAATTAGGCATTATCTCTTTGTCCATAGCCCTAAACCTTTATGGGTAACTTGAATGCCATTAATGGAGTTATGATTTGTACATCTAAACCCTATATTTTTGCCCCATCTTGTAATCTAGATTAAAATCAAACAAATATAGCTATCTTAAGTTTCCATTGAAACATTTCACTTTTACATTAATACCAGAAAATACATGACTTATACCTTGTTTCTCTTACCAAAATGTGACAAGTTTAAATGTCACTCATGTTTACATTTTATGACAGGGAGCTGACACTTGGTTCCCTGTCAACCTAACTAGACCCTGGAAACGAGACAACTCCAGGGAGCAATTAACTTCAGTTCTGAACAAAATTCAGCAGAAAAGATATTTAGGAATTCTAATTGCCTCCATTATTGCTTTATCAGCCACAGCAGCTACTTCTGCAGTTGCACTAACCCAGTCTATTCACACCACTCAGCATATGAATAGTTATTTACAAAAAGTTACTGTTGAAATGCAAACATAAGCAGCAACAGACAAAGACATTTTAAACATCTTACCAATGGGTGAGTGACAAGAGGCCATGTGGACTAGACAAAAACTATTTTGCAATTCAACCTACAGAGCTGTATGCATAATTCCTGTGACTTTCAACAGTACAACAAAGAGGAACTCAGTAAAATTAAATTTGCAATGAGCATTCCAAAAGAACCTAGCTGAAGATTTGACTCAACTACAAAATATTCTTGCTCAGCAATTAAAACAATTACAAATGGAATCTCAAAAAGAAACTTTGTGTGCCTTTAACAGTGCAACTGAATGACTCAATCCAAAGAACTAGTTTTCCAGACTTAATCTACAAGTTTGGATTTTTGCAGCTTTTCCTATTATATTACTTTTATGTTTTTTGCACTAAATTATGCTATTTGTAAGCTGTTTCAGAGGGCCACCCGTGCTGAGGTGATGGTTGCCCTATATTTCTCCAATCAATATGACTCATCCTTTATCCCTATGGCCCCATTTCCTCCTCACTTTTTCTGATATCTATTCCTATTCTGATTAATGACTGCCTTTAAAAAATAAAAATGTGGGAAATGTGGGAGGTAGATAGACCAATCTGTCTACAGGCCCTCTAATTCATGGTAAAAACACATAGGCAGGCCAGTCCTGCAGCTCCTCCCAGATCATTAAAGAAAGAAAAGAGGAGTCTGGCAGGCAGTGGAATGTCAAAATGACCATCCCTGTATGGAGGATCACCTGAAAAGGCAAGTTAAGGCCTTTGGACTCCTGGCCAGCAGTTTAGATTAGGGAAGTCAAGATATCTTCCCTTCAGGGATAAAACATGCTTTCCCTCTCCCCTTTTCTAAATAAACCTTATCAGATCAATCCAGACCTTCCTTTACCCTATGTTACAGATTGCTCCACCTTCCTGGGAGCTAAACTTTTCTTCTAATCCTATTTTTTGAGCACAATAAAAGACCCCTGAGGGATTGGATCAGTGCTGCATTGCCTAAATCTGCCACTTGGTGCATGAGACAATGTATGCCTCTCCAAGCTTCTCAGATATACATTAAGTTGGTATGAAGTCTCTTTCTTCCTTTAGTGCCATCTTTCTCGTCAGCCCCAGCCCATATCAGGCTCCCCCAGGACCCCCGACAGGATAGGAGTGCCTCATTGCCTCTTAATGGTGAAAATCCTCACTCTGCACTATGTCTCTGCTAACACTACCCCATGAAACAACAGCAAAGGCTTCTCATTACTGCCTGATATGAGTAAAAATACAATCACCACATTATCTGTTGTGGTCTCCACTGACAATGGAGAGGGAATTTCATTACCACTCAGCAGAGCTGAAAGTTTTATCTTTCTATTGCATCTGCTCTAAAATAATCCTGATGGAAAGTTTGGGATGTCTCCTTAAAGACTGGTGAGGGAAGTATGAGCTCTTCCCATGGCTTTCATTGGTAGTGATGAAAATGGGTGTGTAGTTATTTCTGTGTCATTTGGCACTAGCACAGTAATTATTGCTTAAAACTTTTCTACTCTGACCCTTTTCTGGTGCTTTAGTTTTAGAAATAAGGCCTTTTTTATTTTGTTTGTTTGGTCTGCAACCTTAGGCATATGTATCATTAGTTTCTCCAGCATTCAGTCTAGAATACATGAGGAAAAATAAATTCCAGGTAACTCTATGTTACTTTTCAAGTTCCTAGATCCCTAGTCAATCTGTTTTATTCTCATATTTCATAGTCATATTATGTTTCTATTATACATAATTTCCAGTGTTTTTAATTGTACTCAGTAGTAGGAATACAATGATTTATAACTACTCCATCTTCCCATAAGTGGAGCTCTCTTTTGACTGTACTTTTCACATTTAGTTTGTAAAAGATTCAGGTTCCTTTTTTTCAAGTGAGGGAAAGTATCATCAAGCTCCCTATAAAGGGTTAAATGAGGATAAATGCTGACTTACAATTAAGATTTCTGTTTTATGGCATTATTTCCAGAAAGTCTTTAAGTCTTCTATGGTAGCACAGACAATTTTAATTCTTTAACAACATTCTTATATTAATGAAAAATCAGCTATCAATTAAGATACTTTTCTTCAGAAATGTATGTTTTCAACAGCTTTTGTGAATGTATTCTATGTTTTTCTGAGACTTGCCTTTCATTTACTTTGAATTGTTGAGTAAGCAAATTGAGTAGCTTGAGTTTTGTCTCTTATATGTTCTTCAAGGTTATGTAACATTTAAACATAAAGTGGATTTGGGACAGTATCAACTGGCTATGTTTCAGGTATTAATAAACAGAATTTCATTTATTGAATGATAACCTACTGTTGCTATTATACTTTGGGGGATGGACTGACAAAGGGGCAATATGAGAAAAACACCCAGTCACACTAAGTTATTAGCTATTCAATAACTGATAGAGCTCAGAGAGGTAGCAACTCCATATGTCTAAGAATGGCAAAGAAAAGCTGCTGCCATGAACAAAAGCTTTGGAGGTCTTTTATTAAGGAAAGTTAATTATATAGAGAAAAGGGACTATACCCTGGCAGTAAAGAGTAAAGAAGTAAGAAAAAAGCCAAAAGAAAACAAACAAGTCTAATGTAGTCACAAAATCATAAAAAAAGAGTAAGAGTGGCTACAGTGTTTTCAAAGTAACTTATAAATCTATTGATCCCAATTTCCGTAGACTTGCCGAATCAGATCTTAGTCTGTAATTGCTATACATTCTGTTTGAACTCATAGGATGTCTCTAACCAATGCTGCGAGAAGTGTGGGGAGTTATCAGAGCTCTGGCTGTTGCTGTATGAGCTTAAGAATGTCAGCTTTGGGCAGTCTGAGGTGCTTAACATCCTGTTTAAACCCCTAGTCTTCTACACCCCTTAGCTGTCTGAAAAACAGGTGGGTCTGAGGAGCCCAGACTTTTATCTACATGCCTTCTGAGATGTTAGCTTAAACTAGTTTCTATCCCTAATCTTTCACCCACATCCTACAGTGGAAAATAAATGTAATAGGGACTGAATGCATCCTGGGGATGGTAAATTTGGCATAAGACTTAAAAATATGCTCAAAAATCTTCCACACTAAAATTTAAAGAAGAGCAATGACAAAAAGGTTTATTCTGAGCCAAATTTAAGGACCATGACCCAGAGACCCACCCAAGAATCTTTGAACAAGGGATCTAATGGTAGTGGGGGTACAGTTCTATTTTATACAGTTTAGGAAGACAAGAGCTATAGGAAAAATCATAAATCAATCCATGGAAGATAAATATTAGTTTAGCCAAAGAAAATCTCGGACATCTCAAAGTGGGGAGAGGGGCTTACAGGTTATAGGTGAGTTGTTAAAGATTCTTTAGCTGACAATAGGTTGAAAGAGTTAGGGTTTGTCTAATAGACTAGGAGTAAGCAAAAGAGAAACCTGAGAAAAAGCAGACAAAGGCCTGGACTGAAGTTGTTTCTTATGTATATTAAGAACTTGCAGGTATAGTTTTTATAGCCTTAGGCTTATTGATGAGTCACAAAATACATCTCTAATAATAAATGGGGACATGATGAGGCCTGTCTGATCTCCTTTCTCTTTCTGGTAACTTAGTATTAGGGATACCTTTGGCCAAACGGGTCGGTCAGCCAGTCAGTCACTAGGGGGAATCTTAAGATTTTATTTTACTTCACAGTTGCCCCCTTTTGGCCAAGATATATCAGAAAAAGCATTGATGGCCAAACTCTTACTTTGCCCCATGTATTTTGAGGGTTGTGTGGCTACCTGCCTCAGGTCCATATAGGCCTTTTGTGGGATCCTTGGGACTCAGAGGACTGAACAGCCAGAAGGGACTATAGCCAACTAAATATCTTAGGCTAAATGGGACTGGAGGGAGAAGGCATGTAAGTGAAAATGGATAGTGTCTATCAAGCTAGGTCTGAGACAACACAGCTGGTCTGGCTAGTTTAAGTCCTACATCACATCATGTATTCTGTCCTTGTTTTTTTAGTTTCTTTTTTTTTATAGTTGAGATTTTGTTGCTTGTGTTGAGCTTCAGTACAAACATTTCAATGTGTACACAATTTTTAACATATGTACCCAAAATCTAAAAAGCCATTTATTGTCATTCTTTTTTAAACAGTTATTCCAGTGACTTTCCAGATTAAAATTTGTAGGCAAATTTTCCTTAAGAGGCTATCAAGAACCTGTATGTGCAAATGTTGATAATCTCTTATGTAAGCCCCATCAATTCAGAATGTATTACCATATATGCTACATACTCAAATTTTCAGTCCTTCACAGCACAGTAACAAAGTTATTAGGAAAACAGGACTACCACAACCAAAGATGTTACAGAGTGTACACAATTCTGACATGGAGACCCATGATCACAGGAGTGGTTTTCTTTAGGAAACAATTCTACTAAAAAAACAACATAGTAATAGAATTAATTTAAAATGTTCAAGACATTAAATGCAGGACTGGGACTCCATATTGCCGTTTAGTATGCTTTGTATTACAGGATATAAAAACTAACCCCCATCTATTGAATGTTAAGCTCATACCCAAGACAGTCAAAGCCTCCCATAATTCAACGTCCTACACTATTTTCTGGTTATACCAGAAAATAAACAACCAGCAAATGGTTTCACCTCTTAAAAAAAAAAAAGGATTTATTCTTAAAAAATGGAATTAGGGTGGTGCCTGTGGCTCAAAGGAGTAGAGCGCTGGCCCCATATACCGGAGGTGGCGGGTTCAAACCTGGCCCCAGCCAAAAAATACTGCAAAAAAAAAAAAAAATGGGATTAAGTAGGATTCCCTGCTTCTTAAAAATGTTTGTAGAGCTACTAAAAACTTGCATTTACAAAATAGTTGATAAAAATATTCCTCTGGATTGTACAAGAAGGGAGGCAGGGACCACTAATAAGACATGCTATAGTGATATTAATCAGACTTGACTTCTTTCTCTCCTGCTTCTTCAGGGCTAGATTCTCCTCAGTTTTAGTTTTCCCGTTTTCTGCTGGTAAATCTTCTTTAGTTTCTTTGTTAGCTACTTTGACTTGCTTTCCCTTTGCTTCTCTTTTCCCTTTTGGTTGCACTTTTTTGTCTGAAGATTTATCCACTGCTGCTGCCCTTTTTGGCTTCATTTCCACTTTTGCAGCAACAGGTTTAGCTGACAACCACGCTGACATTTCTCTTGGGCTCTTCTTTCCCCCCCAAGCTTTGGGCAGAGCTTACCCTCTTTCACATCTTGGCAGAGGTCAGGGCGCATGCCACTGCTGCACTCTGAGAGCTCTCGAAGCTGCACAGCCTAGCCTCTGCCACTCCTCCCACAGCCCGAGGTTCTGAGACCCACGGTGAGGGTGGTGGCAGAACCAGATGGAACTGCCATCTTTATTGTTTTGTAAGCTCAGCTTTAACCTAAAAATTTAGTGCAATTGATTTAGGAGATTTACTTTTGAATTGGATTGTTGTTATATGGGTTATGGGTTATGTCAATTATTGTTTATTATGGGTTATGGTGATTACTGTTATTTAAGATAAGTGTTAATTACTTTTGTTTAAGATAAGGGTTAGTACAGTTCTTGCTTTTAACTTTTATGTATAACATTGTGATTTTGGAATTGGAAGAAAAGAACAGTCTTGGAAAGGCTATTCTCACTGTTTTCCACAATTTCTGGCTTTCTGACAAATAAAGTTTTATGGACTTATTCCCCTCTCTGCATATTGGCTGATAGTAACAGGAAACCAGAACCTCTTCACCCAGTAACATTTCTGGTAACCAGGAAGCGCCCTCTAGACTGCTACAGTAAGTGTAGTGCCAAGGAAACCTAGTGTCACCCAGATAGGCAAGCCTGCAGGTGCAATTCTTGAAAGTTCCTAGTAGAATTGCCAAAAGATTTCTCCTGGGAGGGTTCAGGCTGTGCTCTCACACACCTGCCATTGCCATAACTGAAGTCCACCTGCTTTATTCTGGTTGCTCCCTGAGAACTTTAATTCTTATCTGTTCTTGTATTGTTCTTGAGAAATCTGGTGGTTGTGTATCTGTTCTATTTTATAGGAGCTCAGCTTGAGCTCCAAGTAACAGCCCATAGGGTGTAATCTGTCTGATTGGTCTCAGTATGAGTACTCACCTATAACAAAAAAAGGCAATGCAATGCCTGTATCATGTATCATATTGACTCTGGAGAAAAGTGTCATTTGAATGGATCCTTGAATTATTATAATGATGCTACATTGCTTAAAAAAAACAAGTTTCCTTAAAATACAAAGGTTTCTTTTTTTTTGTGGTAGGATTTATGAGTTAAAAACAATAATTAAAACTATGTTTATATACCTCATTTATGGAGTGTGAAAAATGGTTAACCAAAAAAAGAATTTAAATGATAACTAAAACCTAGTAAACTGCTAATATAAATAAATTAGATAATTAAAAATGAATAGTCTGAATAAAATACATGCTTAAAAGCTGGCAAATATAAATTCCACTTCTCTCTGCATGTCTGCCTGTTTTTGTGTGTCTATATGTCATACGCCTATGATATTTCACTACCAAAATATGTAAAATAGTTTTAATTAATGGGATTTAAGAAAGAAAAAAAAAGGAAGCACTTAAACCAAATTTTTTGTCACGAAAACAGAAAAGAAAACCTTTGTAATATTTCTAAATTTTGCTGGATTTGATTGTCAACCTATGTCCTTAATTTTGAACCTTTGATTTCTGAGGTCTAGGTAGGTAGCTGTGGTGAGGCCCAGTGACATATTCTTGGTGCTTAGGCCAACAGCTACAAGGCACAGTTTTGTCTGCCTGACCCCTTCTTCCCTGCTCCAACTTTGCCCCTGGCTATTCCATGAGAAATTGAGTCCTCCAGTCATCCTGTTTTCTGTCTTTGCACCTAATAAATGAATAAAGGACACAAATAAGTTCTGTTATTGCAGCCATTTTTGATGCCAGAAGGACACGTGAGACTTGAAGGACCAGAGAAGACATCAGAGATTTTGACTGTGTTGTGATTTCAGAACACTTTTCAGTTACTTAAAACCTTAAAGTCTTATAATGTTAAGCTAGGATTATAATCATAAAATGTCTGAGTCATTTGTAAAATGAAATACTTTAGTTGTCTATGATTATTTAAGAAATAGAGTCTTTGTCAAAGAATAAGATTTCTGCCTTTTAAATCTAATTATCAGTTTGGCTAAGTGAATGATTACCTTTATAATAAGTGATGATCCTGTTTTATGAAAAGCATTTTTGTTTTTGTTTATATATGTTTGTTTGATGTTTTTCTTTTTTCTTTCTTTTTACCTTTTTTATTTTTTTATTAAATCATAAACACATAGATCATGTATACATTAATTAATTAATGGTTTACGATGTGCTGATTTCATATAGAATTAGGAACTCTTACATCACACTAGTTAATATGTAACTCATTTCATTTACTTATTGTGTTAAGACATTTATACTCTATACTTAATAGATCCAACATATACCCTTGCATTATGCACTATAGGTGTGATCCCACCATTCACCCTCCCTCAATCTGACCTGTCCCCTCACCTCCCATTCCCCCTCCTCCCTTCTTCATCCTTGGCCATAGTTGTGATTTATTCTTCACGTGGAAGTGTGAATGATTGTAAATTGGTTTTGTAATATTACTGAGTACATTGGACATTTTTTCTTCCATTCTTGAGATACTTTACTAAGTAGGACATGTTTCAGTAGGATATGTTCCATCCATGTTAACTTAAAATAGGTAAAAGTTTCCATCTTTCTTAAGGCTGCGTAATATTCCATGGTATACATATACCACAATCAATTAATCCATTCATGGGTCGATGGGCACTTAGGCTTCTTCCCTGACTTGGCTATTATGAATTGAGCTGCAATGAACAATCTGGTGCAATTATCTTTGTTGTAAAGTGATTTTTGGTCTTTTTAATATACACCTAGTAATGTAACCACAGGATCAAATGGCAGGTGTACTTTTAGACTCCTGAGTATTTGCCATGCTTCTTTCAAAAGGGACATATTAGCTTGCATTCCCACCAGCAGTGCAGAAGTGTTCCCTTTTCTCCACATCCACACCAACATCTGTAGTTTGGGATTTTGTGATGTGAGCCACTCTTACTGGAGTGAGACGATATTTCAAAGTGGTTTTTATTTGCATTTTTCTGATGACTAAATATAATGGGCATTTTTTCATGTGTCTGTAGGCCATAGGCCTATCTTCTTCAGAGAAGCTTCTGTTCAAGTCACTTGCCCAAAATATAATGGGATTACTTGTTCTTTTCTTATTAATAAGTTTGAGTTCTCTGTGGATTCTGGTTATCAAACCGTTGTCAGAAGTATAACCTGCAAATATCCTCTCCCATTCTGAGGGCTGTCTGCTTGCTTTACTTACTGTGTTCTTAGCTTTGCAGAAGCTTTTAGTTTGATCAGATCCCAGTAATGCATTTTTGGTGTTGCTTAATTTGCTTGGAGGATTCTCCTCATAAAGTATTCTCCCAGGCCAATTTCTTCAAGTGTTTCTCATGCACTCACTCCAGGAATCTTTATAGTTTCATGTCTTAAATTTAAATCTTTTATCCAGTGAAAGTCAATTTTTCTTAATGGTGAAAGGTCTAGGTCCAGTTTCAGTCTTCTACAAGTCACCAGCCAATTCTCCCAGCATCATTTTTTAAATAGAGAATCTTTCCCCCAATATATATATATATATATATATATATATATATATATATATATATAGCTGTCCCCCAATGTATATATGTATAAATTTGTTTTGTTTTGTTTTGTTGTCTGGGGCTGGGTTCGAACCCACCACCTCCAGTATATGGGGTCAGTGTCCTACTCCTTTGACCTGCAGGTGCCACCCCCAATTTATATTTTTGGTGGGTTTATAAAAGATCAAATGATGATAAGTGTTTGGGTTCATCTCTTGGTTCTCAATTCTCTTCCATATATCTAACTCTCTATTTTTGTACCAGTACCATGCTGTTTTGATCACTATAGATTTATGGAATAGTTTGAAGTCTGGTAGACTAATTCCTCCTGATTTTTTTTTTTTTTTCTGAGTGATGTCTTGGCCATCCAAGGTTTTTTTTCTGGTTCCATATAAAATGAAGTACTATTTTTTCCATATCTTTAAAGTATGATGGTGGTGCTTTCATAGGGACTGCATTAAATTTGTAAATTGCTTTGGTTAATATGGACATTTCAACAATGTTGATTCTTCTCAGCCATGAACATGATATGTTTTTGCATTTCTTAACATTTTCAGCTACTTCTTTCTCAGAGTTTCATAATTATTTTCATGGAGTTCTTTCACATCTTTTGGTAGATAAATTCCCAACTATTTCATCTTCTTTGGCACAACTGTAAAGGGAGTAGATAGAGTCCTTGACTGTTTTTTGAGATTGACTATTATTGGTTTATATAAAGGCTACTGATTTGTGAGTATTGATTTTCTCTCCTGAGACACTAGTGTATTCCCTGATCACTTCTAAGAGTTTTGTAGTTGAGTCCTTAGGGTTTTCCAAGTATGAAATCATATCATCTGTGAACAGTGTAAGTTTGATCTCCTCTAACCCTATTTGTATACCATTGATCGCCTTCTCTTGCCTGATTGTGACAGGTAAGACTTTTATTACAATGTTAAAAATCAGTGGAGACAATGGGCAACCTTGCCTGGTTCCTGATCAGAGTGGAATTTTACTCTATTCAATGTGATATTGGCTGTTTGTTTGCTGTAGATAGCCTCTATTAGTTTGAGAAAATTCCCTTCTGTACCTATTTTCTTAAGATAATGAAAGGATGCTGGATATTATCAAAAGCTTTTTCTGCATATATTGAGAAAATCATATAGTCTTTTTGAGTTTGTTTATGTGATTTTTTTTTAATAATTTTATTGAATCATAATTATGTACATTGGTGCAATCACAGGGCACGATTCATATACATTCAGAAATATTTTGATCATACTGTTACAGATATCCTTCATGGCATTTCCTTGATCACTATATAA
>CAUYON010146105.1:0-63513 GCA_963573935.1 Arctocebus calabarensis
CACAGCTCACAGCAACCTCCAACTCCTGGGCTTAGGCGATTCTCTTGCCTCGGCCTCCCGAGTAGCTGGGACTACAGGCGTCTTCCACAATGCCCGACTATGTTTTTGTTTTTGCAGTTCAACTGAGGCCAGGTTTGAACCTGCCATCTTCGGTTTATGGGGCCAGCGCCCTACTCGCTGAGCCACAAGCACTACCCCTTACATAATTAATTTTTTTTATTAAGTCATAAACACATAGATCCTGTATACATTGACGCCTTTATGGGGCACAATGTGCTGATTTTATATACAATTAAGAATGCTTACATCAAACTAGTTAATATAGCCTTCACCTCATTTACTTAATTATTGTGTTAAGACATTTGTACTCCATACTTAATAGATTGGACATGTACACTCGCAGTATGAACCATAGGAATGGTCCCACCGCTTACCCTCCTCCATTGACTCTCCCCCCATAATTTGTTTTGAGAGACTAGAGAATTAGACATTTAATTAAACTGTCTCAAAAAGGTAATGCTCTGTTGAGTCACTCAGCAGCATTCAAATTGCTACAATGCATACTGATAAAATACTTAAAAATACCATTTAAGCCAATACTTAGGTTGACGGTGTGTATGTGTGTGTGTGTGTGTGTGTGTGTATTGTTTACAGAAAAGCTTAAATTTTAAATGTTCCATTACTTTGACAAATTTGAAAACCAACTGGTTATCATTTTAGCAGATATTAAGTAGAATCCAATATCCTTGAAAACGTTTATTTCAGGCGTGGCAGGTTTTTTTTAAAACAGATTTTTTTAGAGCAACCTATTTTTGTTATAATTGGTAGTTAGCTTATAAAAAAAAGTTAGCTAATAAGGAAAATAGTGTTTACTTTGTGCCAAGCCCTATTCTCAACATTTTCCAAATGTTATCTCATTTAACTCAATACACAACTCATTTTAAGGCCTAGCTTATATTTGTCTTTAACGTAAGTAAATTTGCTAATTATCTTTCCAGATAGTTACCATAGAATTTACTGAGTGTCATATCTCAAAAGGGAATAGTTAAACTTAATTTTTCTTATTCTCATTTTAAGTACAATACTAAAATTGAGAAAGAAGGGATTGTGAGAGGGAAGGAACCCTGAATGTCACGAGTCTGGCACTTGCTAAGGTCCTATAAGTCAGTCTTTGATCTGCTTCCACCTTTTGATTTTAGTTCTTCAGATAATTAACTGAACGTATAGATCATACTCAGTCCCTAGTTTTACTAGGGGAAACAGAAGTATGGTTAAACCCAATGAGTGAGTAATCTGAATATTATCGATACTTATTTTGTAATATGATATTTTGCTTAAGTCGTGAAATGGGCACATCAGATAATTTGGCAGTAAACTCTGATCTCGGTGATGATATTCTATTGAAAAAGCTCAGCACAAGGGAAAGTTTTGTGGCTTTCTCTTTCTGTTCCTCCTTAAGTTTTAATTTTCTTATGGATATGAAGCAGATATTTAAGCACAACTGCTTAGTCTTCATTTGAAAGAATAAAGAGAAGAACAGTAGAATGAGGGAGGCAGGGAGGGGAGAGGTTGAAAGTGCACCTCTGGAATATAAGCAACATACGTGTGTGAGAAAGAGATGCTTGTGTGTGTAGGCGCTATCACACGAGAATCAGAAAGTATAATTGACTACAAAGCAGAAAAATCCAGTTGTATGTAAGTGATAGGGAGATAAAAGCCCGGCACACCTCAGGAATCAGATGTCAGCTCCATTATGTGAGCCAGGGTCCCTTATTTTTGGCCCATTGTTTCAATTATGAAAGTTTAAATGAAAGAAATAACTTTCCATCTGAGTAAAAGAGGAATCAGCCTCATTGAGATGCGAACCATCTCGTAGGTGAATGGCGCCGTTAGGACACATGGGACCCAGGAGTCCATCTAAGAGGAGGTTCAGGAAAGGAGAGGTGGACTCCTGCACCCAGGAAGATGAAAGGTACTTTCAGGGTGACCGAAAAGAGAAAATCGCCAAAGCCTTGGAAATAAAAGATTTTCCCTTTTCTAAGAATAGAAAGTGGTGTGATGTTGAGGGCAGCTAGAAGGTGCAGATGAAAGAACTATTGGGAATGGTGAATGAGAGATCAAAGGCAAGAGCCAGCTCAGCATTCGGGAAGAGGAGCAGATCAGACCCCACGTGAGCAGCACTTCAAAGACGGAAAGTAAGATAATAAAAATACCCTCAGTTGTCAGATGTAGACCTGGTGCCAGTTTTGTCACATTCTATTCTTGGGAACATTGTAAAACCGAAGATATTTTCTATTAATATCAGTTTACCTATACACATCTTCCCATCTATCTTAATTAGTCAGTTTTCAAAAAAGAAAAAAGGGCATTATGCTCAAGGAATCCAAAATGACTTTTTTTGTTATCTTTCATAAAGTGCATTTTCTTCAACTAAATTTTCACATTTACAGTTTGAAGTCTAGAGTGGTTATAGAAAATAAATGTAAAAGCACTTCATAAACTATAATGAAATAATAAAAAGGATTCTAAAATTATTTAAGCATTTACAAAGCCACAAAAAGCGCAGAAATTCTGTTATTACTATTATAATTAGTAGTAACAGTGTTCAATAACTGTTAGTACTATAATTAGCAAAATTCTGTTATTAGCAAAATAATTGTTATTAATAAAATTCTGAATTAGTAAAATTCTGTTATTACTATTATAATTAGTAACAACAGTGTTTTTTCACTTTGAGAGTTAGAATAATAGTTGAAATCTGGATTTAATAAACAAGAATTGGTTCATACATTATTTTATAAATCAAAATACAGAAGTGTGGTATACTGTCAATGTAGACTCCAATTTTTGTATTTAATCTGTTCTGAAATGTACCACAGAAAAGAAAATAAATCATAAAAGCTATAAAGTCATAGTTTGTCACAGTTACAAAAAATGCTTATCATGGATCTATATTTTCATAAAAAGCATCCCATATATTTAAAACAAAATATTTACATGAAGGTTTGTGAAAAAAATATGCTTTTTATTTTAATTCATCCATTATCCCATTCCATATTTAATATGGAAAATATTATTCTATTATAAAATAAAAGTAACATATTATTCATTTAAGAATCCATTTGTCTATGAGTTTTCTCAGAAGTAACATTTCTCGAAGATATCAGATATTATACTTGCCTTTCCTCTACACATCCATTTTATGAGATGAACATCTGGATTTGATGGGCAAGAAAACATTTCCTTCCTAAAGCTTTTCTAATAATCCTCTCTTACAGAACGCTTTATGTTAATAAAATTGATATGATTTTAATACCTACTGTTTTAATGTGCAATGAATTATGGAATTTTCAGTGGCTTTTAAAATAAAATATATTTTAAATTCTTAATGAAAGCAATATTAAGAGCTATTCTAAAATGTATCAGGACCACAGATGTTTTTCTTTATAGTGTTAATTGATTTAAGGTCCATCAAAATGTTGTTAAAACCTCCAGAGGTTGACAATAAGAATGGCACATGGATCAGATTAAAATTCTTTCTGTACAAAAAAATTTAAAAATATATACCTTATTTTTCTCTGATTAAAAAAAGTAGCCAATAGATTGAAACTACAGTATAACATTTATGACTTTATTCTATTATTTTATAAGGCAAAAGCAATTGAAAAGTAGGGATTCCTTGGTATTCCAAATATTTTTGTATACAGATTAGAAGTACTAGTTTTGTTCTTAGTGAAGAAAGGGCAACAATATATATTCGCTATGTATTTGTTGTCCTGTTTTACAATTGTGGCAATTAATATGCTAAACTCACCAATCAACAAAATACAGCATGTAACAAGGGACTTTGGCCCCTCCCTCCCTTTAAATACATTTCAACTACCTTGTCTAAGCCTGCTATCTTTTTATAAGAGGATAATTTGGTCTGCAATTTGATGAAATCAGGTAATGTTTCTCCAAATTTGCATATATGTATGTAACATGATTTTAACAGAAAAGAATATTACATTTTTATAGAAAAGATACGTATTTAAATGAAAATTTTAAACACCCATTAATCTTTTCATGTTTAAATTTGCCAAGAATGAATTACAGACCCATGGATACTTTCAGAAGCTTTCCTTTCAGAAATACATCAATAGGCTGAATCAGTTATGTTGATTTAATTCACTTTTTTTTTTTGTACGGTTTTTGGCCAGGGCTGGGTTTGAACCTGCCACCTCTGGCATATGGGGCCAGCGCCCTACTCCTTTGAACCACAGACGCTGCTCAATTCAATTCATTTGGTAACAACACCTTGCTCTTTATACAGATAATTTTCTTTTATGTCTATGTCTTATGCATGGATACAATCAAAATAAGTTAATTCATGTACAAGATATAAAAGAGCCAGAGAACTTGTCTTACCCTTAAATAGTCAAAAATGAGATTGCTTTTTACTCGTTATTTTATTTTAAAATAACACATTTAAATTTTATTTCTTTACTATTTACTGAGAGTCAAGTATTGCTCAAGACATTGTGGTGATTTTCTAGAGGGGGGGGATTAATTGAAATACTGCCTGACTTTATTTGAGTTAGGATTACTGTAGAAAATACTTTTTAAAAAAGGGAATAAAGAAATTTGTATATTTGGAGACTACTATATTTGTCAGATATTATTATTTATACAATAATACAATATTATAGAACAAAAAGACCTTAGAAATAATCTATTTCAACATATCTATTTATAAATGAGAAAACTGAACTCAAAGATATTTAATGACTTATCCTATGTTATGCCAAAAATGAAGGAATGTGGTCTGGAAGTCCTTTAGTGTATGCTGATGTATTTATCCATTCTCCTGATACATGAAATGAATATTGATTATTGATTAGGTATTTATTGACAAGTTTCGAATTTTTTTTTTAGAGACAGAGTCTTTGTCACCCTTGGGAGAGTGCTGTGGTATAGAGTGCTGTGGTGCACAGCTCACAGCAACCTCCAGCTCTTGGGCTTAGACGATTCTCTTGCCTCAGCCTCCCGAGTAGCTGGGACTACAGGTGTCCACTGCAATGCCGGCTATTTTTTTTTTTTTTTTTTTGCAGTTTTTGGCTGGAGCCAGGTTTGAACCCACCACCTCTGGTCTACGGGGCCAGTGCCCTATTCCTTGAGCCACAGGCACTGCCCAGCCTGGCTATTTTTTTTTATTGCAGTTTGGCTGGGGTCAGGTTTGAACCCACCACCCTTAGTATATGAGGCCAGCGCCCTACCTGCTGAGCCACTAGTGCCACCCACAAGTTTTGAATCTTAACTCCATTAATTTTCTCCCCCTAGGCTTGGGTTCTGATATGTCAGATTGGGCCAGTTACTTGATTTTTTTAAGGTTCAGTTTCTTTTTCATTGAGATTTAGTGCTTAGTCTAGTTTCTCAACCTTGGCCCTGGAGATATTTTGGTTGGAGACTTGGGCTGACCTCTGCATTTAAGGTGTTTGGAGACATTCTGGCCTCCATAAAGCAGCAACATTTTCTTCGCCTACCAGAGCTGTGGCAGCCAAAAATGTCTGCAGGCATTGCCAAATGTCACCTGAGGGCAAAACTGCCCATCCTCACCACCTTCACGGAACACTGCTAGCTTGTTGAAATAAATTTGTTTAGGGCTCCCCAGTGGTAACAATGCACAATCTTGGACTCCAGGGTTCCCTGTTGGACGCTTGGTTCGAAATCACTTTCTAAGCACAATTCACCATGAAGTTTGTCTAGTAGTGTATGCAAGGACCATAAGGGATACTGTGTATTTTTACAAACTTAAAAGATTCAGAGGTGAGAATTTTTGTACTAACAGTGAGATATTAAATGCTAGAAATATTGAAGGCTTAACAAAATGATATAAAAATGTACTCTCTGTAACTGACAATTTGATTCTGTATAACTTATCTCTGTACTTACAAGTTGTACCTACCCGAAGGCACAATCATTTGGTCCTCATTTCAAAGATTCCCAGGGACTCGCTTCAAATCATGGGTGCTCACTACGCCATGCTTCTTTCTAAGACCATTGCAACCATGTAGAGTAGTTGTTTCTTTTCTTTTCTTTCTTTTTTTTTTGTGGAGACAGAGTCTCACTCCATCACCCTCGGTAGAGTGCCATAGAGTCACAGCTCACAGCAACCTCCAGCTCCCGGGCCTAAGTGATTCTCCTGCCTCAGCCTCCCAGGTAGCTGGGACTACAGGCGCCCGCCACAGCACTCGGCCAATTTTTGATGCAGTTCGGCCAGGGCCGGGTTCGAACCCGCAGCCCTCGGCATATAGGGTCAGCGCCCTACTCGCTGAGCCACAGGTGCCGCCCAGGGTAGCTGTTTCTTAGTCAGATTTATTAGAACACACTGTAAGGGCTTCATAGTGAAAGGGTCACAGAGGTATTTTCACTCTTCTCATGCAGAATCAATAGGCATCTATTTTCCTCAGTTTTAAATCACAAGGTGTTGTTACTTTCCTTTCTTTCCCTTCCCACCCTATTGCAGCCTCCCTGGGCTCCAGCTCCCTGCCAGTAGAGGACGAGGGCCTAATATATGTGCAATATACTCAGGGTGAGCTGTAAAGGGACTTCAGAAACTTCTGTCCAGAAATCGATGGTGGGCCCAGAGAGCTAGGCTGGCCAATTCTGCTGCACATCACAGGGTGATCGTTCGTGTTGTACATTGCTACAAGTTCCCTGAGGAAGTTTACTGACTTGTGGTTTTACGAGAAATGCACGTCATGGAACGAGTGGGGTGCGGGTGCACGAGGAAGTTCAGTTGCTGTAAAGTGAGAGCCGAGAGCTCAGCCACGCTGGTTGGGTTCTGCCAGATGGAGGTGAAAACTGTGGCAGCCACATCCTGTGACTAGTGATTGTTGAAGCCGGCAGACCCGTTGGAGGAGTCCTAGGAAGGAGCATCAGACAGGAGACTGAATTAGAGAATCAGAGTTGTTCTAAGCGCAAGATCCATTTCTTGTGTTTATAGAACATTTTCACTCCACCATAGGATGGGATCAGGAATCTTTTTCACACATATCGTGTATCTGTGGATTCATAGCTAGGTTAAATCTTTTGATGTACCTTTTGCAATAAAGCAAAATGTACTGAAGGCCAAGCTATCCGGTTACTAGAGCAGAAAAAAATAGCTGGATGCTTTTGCTAATCGTGGTATTGATAATTAATCTTTGAGAGAGTTAAGTTTTTCAAAGTTTGCTGGTTGACAAAGTGTTCATGAGGATAAGAGCTTTCTCAGTTATTGAATATTATCACCAGATTACTGGTGCTTTCACCTTTTTTTCTTCTACTAAAGAAATCCAACTTTTATAAGCCACACCATTTTCTGTTTTATTGGAGTCAAACAATGGGGATTTATTTCTCCCCACCTTAAGAACAAGATGCCAAGAATATCTTAAAACAAAAATAAATACAAATCAGATTCATTACAATATCATCTGACATTCCAGATACTCCTGAATTAAGTATATTCAGTTTTGTAGAAGAAAAATCAATTATCATTGGACAAAAAATGATATTTTTATTTTTAACTCCTTGCTACTTCTGGGTTCTGACTGAGTTCAGAAGCAAAAGTTGCAAAGCATTGTGAGAAAACTTTTGCTCTGTGCTTTTTTTTTTTTTCCAATCTCCACCCAAATGGAAACACCAGCAGTTTGAAAGTCCATTCTTGCTAAGTATATGTCTCCTCTGCAGGTCATCATAGGTCATCAGTGGCCTTCTCACAGCTGGCCTCTATCCATTCAGAATTACATCTTTCAACACCCCTGCTCTTCTTCTGATTCATCACATATTCTTAGAGGGTCTGCTTGCCAAGTTCTTCCTACCCAGGCCATTTAAAGGTGCATTTGATGCCGTCTTTTCCATAGTTAGACAGAATTAGTCTAATTATAATTCAATACTCAATGAATGTGTTAAACTAAACTATACTCAAGCTCCGTGGACTAGCACAGGCTTTTCACTTTTCTGGGGGAGGGGCGTGATGTGTGCAGGACATCAGCCGCCCCACATGCCCACGGGGGCATCCTCTGGCCTGTTTCCTTGCAATGCCCTTCTTATATGCTTTGTAGTTTCTTTCTAGTGTAGTGAACTCCTCTAGGAGGGAAATGTTTTCCTGAATGCCTCTGTCCTGTCCCTGATGTCACAGAGTAGCCTTCAAACATATCTTTGTTGAATTAACATTGAAATGAATGAATGGTCGAACACCTATAACTCCTTGAGATAATCTGGTATCAGGGGACTATGTCAGCTTGATGTGTATAGATAGACTGATACTGGTGTCTGGTATTTTGATAGAAAGAATGACAACATATTGAGCTTGAATGTGATAGGGAATAAAGTAAGGCTGTGTACACTGAATAATTGTGCTCATGAAAGAAACAATATCTAAAAGCTTTACCCTCTTTGTGTCAGAATGATACGGACAGGCCAGCCTTTATCAATCTGTACGATTGCTTGGCACACAGTGTTGGTCACTTCAGGGAAGACTTTTGCTCGTGTTTTACAGACTAATGTAGCAAGATTTCTATGCTTCTTCTAACCTTTCCTTTTTCATCCCTTCCTGAAAAATGGTTACCTCTTTGGTATTCATGACCTTGAATATGCATACTAAAAGTAACACATGTAGGACAAGAGTGATAGAATTGTGCTAAAGTTCTTCTTATGCTATTTTCTGGAAAATTATGCCCATTCAGGTCCCCTGAGAAGACGTTACTTAGAGTAGCACAATTTTTCTTGTTGCTATTCATAATAATCAAGAATAAAGAATCTAGTTATCCCTTCTCATTGAAATGAAAATCTTTAGAAGCTTTTTTTTTTTTTTTTTTTTAATCAAATCACTTGAGAACATTAGTTGAATAAGTGATGCTACTTTACGGAAGTGTGTAGGATGTACCTGTATCAACTGCTAGTAGTGTTAGTAAGAAAAACAATTTTCTGGGCAGCACCTGTGGTTCAGTGGGTAGGGCACCAGCCCCATATACCAAGGGTGGTGGGTTCAAACCCCACCCTGCCCAAACTACAACAAAAATTAGCCAGGCATTGTAGCGGACGCCTGTAGTCCCAGCTACTCGGGAGACTGAGGCTGAGCCCAGGAGTTGGAGGTTGCTGTGATCTGTGTGACACCACAGCACTCTACCGAGGGCTATAGAATAAGATTCTATCTCCACACACACAAAAAAGAAAAACAATTTTCTTTCCAAACAACATTTTTCAAAATAATATTTTAATAATATCATCATAGTGAATTTAAAATGAAGAACCAAGTTATTTAAACTGAAATCAAAACTTCTGGAAGTCAGAGGCCATATGACAGTTAATGGGCCAGTGGAGACACCTGGGCCCGAGTCTCTATGCTGGCATCAGCTTCTTCGTGTTTTGAATTCTGCCTTCTTCTCTTGCCTGCTACCATTAGACACACACTCTTTTATAGTAATTATTTGCATATTTTGCAGGAAGGACGACAGATGTCTTTCATACCAAAAAACTCATTAAATGTTAGTATCACGTTAAGCCAGGGAGCAAAAGACAAATTGGTTGCTAAGAGACATGTGGCTCTTCCTCCAGTGGAACTTCTTGTGCAGGCCCCACCCAGGCAGATGTTCCCCCACGGAGCAACAGAGGGGCTGATGCTCATCCTGAGGACACAACAGTTGAGGCTGAGGGAACAGGCAATGTGTGTTTCATGACCAAGCCAACTTGGCCTTGAAGGCTATTTTTCTTAATTTTTCCATGGAACTAGTTTATCAGTTTTCAGATAAATATTTTGGTAGCTTTTTCTTAAAATACATATCATTATTCCAAGTCCCTTACCCATATACATCACACAAACATTTCTCCTTAACACTGTATCCTAATCTGGAATTTCTGTGTCAAACACAAGAAGCAGGTTAAGTCTCTTAGTACATGTGATAAATGGCTTTAAGAAAAGAGTTCTCCTCATCCTCTTCCAGCAGCTCAGAAGAGTTTCCTTTCACATATTTTTGTCAGAGTTTAATTTTGTCATTTCCAAACATGTTAATTTCATAGGCAAAACTGGTATTTCTGAAGTTGACCATTTTGTGTTGAATTTGATTTTTACTGTGGTTGATCTTTTTTCCTGTGCTTACCATCATTTGCATTTCCTCTGCTGTGAATTTGTGTTCACACGGTTGGCACGTTTGCCCTTTGTACAGCTCCATTTAAATTTTGATGTTACAGGAAATGTTCATATAAATTCCAAATAGACACAACTGATAGAAGCAGGACAGCGAACAGAGGTTACAGAGTCTTCAGTTGTGACAAAGTCCAGAGGAAGAACTGTGCACGCTTCTTACAGTTTTCCTTTATGAAAGAATCCTGTTCGGTGCAGGTGTGTTCAGAGAGACCTGTACGGTCAAGATGGACACTGGTCTCCACCGTCCCGGGAAGAGGTCTCCTTCAGAACCCTCCCTGACTCTGACAGAGCTGTGATGCTCAGCAGAGAAGCTACCCCTGGTGCAGTGATTCAAAATGCACCATATTCTTACCCTGGGGTTGTTCACCTTTTGCTTCACAACAAAACTTCCACCCTTAACCACATGCCTAGCTGTTAACTTTCACACTTATGAGAACAGTATTTTCAGTAAACTCCCTTTTTCAATTTTTTCACAATGGACTTGCACAATCTTTGAATTTAAAGAAATCTTGGCAGTTGTTAGGGTCAAGATATCTTATAAGACATACCCTCACTGAGTATTTTCTAATTGTACATTTTGGAAGCAAAGCCCGTTTTAACGTTTAACTCCTAAAAGTATTTAAAATGTGTGATTTCAAAATCCCCTCTACTATCACTAAAACTGAAGGTTCTCATGCCCCTCAGTCTCAGAACTCCTCTTGAGACATAAACTTGATTCTTAACTGTAGTTGTGGACTTTGAAGAATTTTTCTTTATTTGGGTTATATCTACTACACATATTTACCATGATGGAAATTAAGATGTTTAATTTAAAAATATTAATAATTTAATGTATCAAATATAATGTATGGAAAACAAGATATTCCAAAACAAAGGTTTAATAGTAGTGGTGGCACCATTCTGCATTTTTACAGATTTTTTTGTCTTTCTTCATAGAAGACAGCTGGATTCTCAGATATGCTTCTCCAGTCTACCTGTGGCACCATCATGCCATATAATTTCTAGAAATAGCCATTTTCAACTAATGGGGGAATGAGAGAAAAAGAAAATTAATATCTTAGTATTATAAAAGTAATAATAACGATGGTCCTTAATAATAGTTATTTTGATCTTGAAGACTCCTTGAAAAGTTTTTGGGGACTTTTTTGGGTTTCGCAAACACACTTTGAGAACCACTGACTTAAGCCAACAGGTTAAAATTCTTCCCCTTAAAAAATATTAAAAAAAAATTCTTTCCCTTACAGCAGCATAGGATAAGACTGTATCTTGCCACCTTATAGTAATACTTCAAGAGTTTGAATGTATTTGTTGGGTTTTCACTGAAACCATTTCTTCTTGGGGCAAAGAAGCTAAAAATATGCCGCACTTTCCTAACTTTTCCCCACTTAGCATGCTGTCCTGCACCCCTTCTTTCCTCCTAACCCCTGGTTAGCCTGCTCCAAATACTCTTGGATTTCATTTGTTGCATATTATACTCCAGACTGGACACAGCACTTTAGGAACTTGGTACCTTGAATCCACACACACATGTCTTTCAAAGGATGTCCAACTGTCCACCCAATTTTTATCATTTTTTTTACATATACATGTGTTTATTAGGTTTCCACTTTTTGCCTTCACAAGATTAAAAATGGCTTCAAATTTAATAATAATAACAATGTTTAAGATAAGGACTAGAAAGAAAAACCTCGTAAAGAATGAACCAAGGTAACAGCCAATTTTTATATTATGTTACACCCTAGCAATTTCAGATTCAACCTAATCCAACTTAGGCAATTTCCTAGCGCTAGATGCTATGTTTTAATGCACATATTTATTAATTTATCTGATTATTGCCATAATCCTGTGGCATCTATGTGTTTTTTTTTACCATCATCTTGTAAATAATGTGAGGCACAGAAAAGTTAGTTAGGAAACTTGTTTTCGATTACATAGCTAATAGGGGGCAGACCCAAGATTTGATTCTGAATAATTTGTTTCCAGACTCATTTCAACTAGAAATTTTCTGGGAGGTGTGTGTGTATAAAACACTCATCTATAAAAATAATGTGTGCGAATATACACACATGAGCCTATGTCAGTATACATATAAACATCAATATATATTTTAAATTAGAATGTCATAATAGAGTTGTTTATCTGGACAAAATGAGAGAAATAAAAAAGGATGGAATGAGAGAGAGAAAGAAAGGAAAAAATAATTATGAATGTTGAAAAACCAAAAATGCAATTCTTTGTTATTCTGGACTCATGCGTTTTTTTCCACTTTACATCCACCAGTGACTTTCCACACCTTGACCAGTTTTCCTTACTCCTTCCTTAGGAGTATCTTACAGATAGCACAGTTACTCTTAGCTACTTGACAGTAATATTTTTGTCCTTTAACAAGTCTGCTTCTGTAACTGTAGCATCTAAATGTTTTCACAGGAATTATGTATGGTTTTTCCTTTGACTTTGGGGATCTCATAGCAAGTCCTCATTCCAGACAGATTCTTCCCTTTCTGCAGTTGATGTAACTATGCTGTGACCATTACAACAGTTTCCTATTTTAAATTGCACATGAACTTTATAGACACCCTGTATGTGGGAGGGAGGGACTGAATTAGACTGGCTCCTGGCCAGAGCCAGAACTGCCTGCCAGAGGAAAGCAGAACATCTGTGTTCCACTTCCCAGGTCTCTGCACTCAGAAAATGCAACAGACTCTTGAGTGTATGGTACCCTAGTGGCGAACGAAGACATTATCCCATCCCAATTACACTGCAGGCAGGACCCAACTTAGGACGACCTCTTCTATGTAACTCTGAATTCCTAGACCCGAGCCCTGCTGAGCTCCCCTCTATGCCTTCCCGAATTTTATTCTTTTCAGTCCATGTAACCAAGCAGGTAGTGGTCACAATTTGAATAATAATGGTCTTTAACTTTTTATCTTTAAAAACAAAAATCTTACCATGAGCACTTTTACCTGTAAGATGCCTTCCTCTGATCAAAAAAGCTTTAAACTCTGTGAAGTGTGAAAGGGCACAGGTGCATTTGTGGAAATTCTGAGCCTGAATAATTTGAGAAAATGGCAAGCTTCTGGAAGGAGTTGTGGGAGACTTCACATAGAAGCTTGGTCTAAAAGACACAGTCCTGACTTGGACTTTGGAGACCTGGAGCTTCCCTCCTAATCCACACCTTACCTGGTAGTCTCGATCTATAGTATCGACTGTGGCAAGGTAGTTGGTAGTCACTGAGATTGCAGACTTTAATATCTAAACTTCCTCAATTTACATTCTAGCTCTGCCACTTACTGTAGTATTTCTTTGGGAAAATTTATTAAACTTTTTCTGCCTTAGTTTCCTCATCTGTAATTGGGGATAATTTGAGTATCTGCCTTGCAAATATCAAAGAAAAAATGATTGACATGTAAAAACTACTAAGTGCACATTGGTAACAATTATTATCACTAATAGGACATTGTCTTTTTATTATTATCCCTTTGTGTATGCTATCTGTGGCCTGATCACCAAGAGGGCATGGAGAATACAAGCAAAATAAATTGCAGTGAACACTTCCAATGTTTCCAAACTCTACCTTTTTGTGTTTGTTTTACCTGCTTTTAGGTCATCTAAAGAACAAGTAACAAGAATATATAGGATGACCAGAAAGGCATGTAATACTGCTTAAGGCAGTGCCTACTGTAATTCTTATATATTCATATAAATCTGTATGTTCTCAGAAAATTATCTGTGGACAATTGAGGTTAGTGTGGGTTTTCATTTTGTGTCCAGAAGACAACGTCTGTGGCTGACTGTGAGAAAGAAGGAACTGATCACATTTGATAGGGAACTGTGCAAAAATGGGAAAAATTATTTGTTTCAAATGTTGTTTGATGTTAATTCTTTTGTGATCGTGGAATGTTCTGATGACAGAAGAAATTATTTGATCAGCAAGAAGAGATTTAAGATGCTATGTGTGGAGAAAAACTCTGTCTCTAAACTCTGTTTCTGAGGACCCGTAGCCAAGGACGTGTCCCGGGCAGTCTGTCACTCTCTCAGGGAGGCCCAGGGCAGAGGCTCTTCCTGCCTCCCTATAGAAAACAGCTCTGCTGTTTTTCTTTGTCATCCTCTAATATTTTTAATAGTGATGTTACATGATGACAAAATCAGATAGACTGGCCATTCAGAATGTTGAGTGAATGCTTTTTGAAAATTGGGTAGATTCTAACCCGTATAGGCAAGGAACTGCTTTTATTTTAGTCTCCTGTGTCTGCTTCTGACTTGTGTGTGTGTGAAGCTGTGAAGGAGGCAGTTGGGGAAGAATAGAAAATGTCCTCTCTGGGGTTCCTTGTAACCCTGGTAGTCGCCAGACTAGAAGTCAAGAACTTGTTCTTCCCCTGCCCTGAACCTCTTTCTTATGACCTCACAGGGTCTAGACTTGGGAGAAATTTTGGAATGACTCTTTCCATTTGACTTTGTGATGCTCAAAGTATTATATCACTATTAATATATTTTTTTTCTTAAGGCAGCTGTTCTGGGGAGCTTTCAGGAAAAATCTAGGTCTCCCAATTTGGAGAAGATTTTTTGGATTTGAATGAAATCGGAGCTAGTATAAGGAGGGGGTTTTTGGAACATTTTTTGCAGCTTTTAAAAACAGGTTAATAAATCAGTTGAGCATTATATTTAAAAAGAAACATCTTTTATTATTTATTATAGTTTTGATGGATGGATTTTAATATCAAATCTGGTTTCGTCAAGAAGTCATTGTTGACATCCTGAGGGTAGCACAAGCTGAAGGCGAAGACAGTCAAGTAGCACAGCCCCTGCTCCCCAAGGCATCCAGATGCACCTTGCGAAGTGGGGCTCCCGTGGTTGTCTGAGCCATATTCCCACCTTGAGGCAATTGGAGTAACTGTAATGATATTTTCATCCTAATCTCTGTGTGCTGTTGTGTTTGACTCTGAGAACAGATACACCATAGTACACAAAATCCCTCTTCCTTGATTTCTCCTGAGCAGTAAACTGACCCAAACAAACAATCAGGTATGCTCAATACAGTACGTGGTGTTAAATACCATGCACCAAGGAGCGTATTTGGCAAAGTGTTGGCAAATAAATTGTGACTGGCACATTAAGGATAAGATGAGAATAGAGGGAAATACAAGTGAATGACTTTCTGGTTCCAGGAAGACAACTCAAGTGTTTGTACTTTTATATTATGGTGTTAGTATATCTTTATCCACAAAGGACAGGTCATTAATCATTCAATCTGTTCAAATATTCACATTTAAGATGTAGGGAGGATTGTGCACATCTATTCATAGAGGATTGAACAATAGAAGTAGACAACTATGTGTTTTTCAGGAATAAGGATTTGGGTTTTTTTTTTCCTTATTGTTGTTGTTATTGTTGTTATGGTTTTTTTGTTTCCACTTGTGTAGACAGGACAGGGAAGAAACCCAGAGATATTCTTTCAGCAATCATAGTGGCCCCCAAATAGAATATTTTTTGTTCAAATAGGCCTTTTTCTAGGTCAAAAATTTGGAAACTAACTGTAATACTTGTCTGTCTTATAAAGAAAAGGAAATAAAGCATTTACTAACCATGTCTAGATGATGCAGTAAATGTGAAACTAAAGAGTCAGTTAATCTATTAACTAAGTCTAATATATGATATGATGTGAGTTCAGCCTTTAATACACATCTTATCCTGCCTGCCTAAGACCAACACAGATGTAGAAAGCACAAAATTCCTTATAAGCAAAGTGATCTTAATATAATAACCCTTTCAAGGTAGACTATGGGTACTTCCACCATGAAGTAGATTTTAAAATAGTAGATTCATTTTAATTTTATATTTTCAAATTAAATACACTCTTGCTTGAATGCAGATGACTACAAGATACCTCAATAATAACTTTGTAGATCACTGTATCGTGATCCCTCAGTTTTATATTCAGCTATCAAACAAAAGAAAATGTGTTTGCTAGAGGTTCAAATGCATTGGAACTCTATAGCTAAAGATCACGAGGAATGACATCCATGACTGGCACAGAGGCCCAACAACACCGTAAGTAACTCAAAATATTTTCATGTTTCTTTTCTACCATTTTGTTCTATAGATTTTTGTTCTCATGCTTGTCATCATCTCTCACGAAGGATGCGTTGAATCCACACCTTTCATTTGCATCCTAGAAAGAAGAAAGGGAAGGAAAAGTGGCAAGATATTTTTCCTAGTGAGATTTTGCCTTTTCATTTGGGGATGAAAACATTCCCCAGAGGCTTTTGTCTATAATTGTTGACCAAAAAAGCATCAGATGGCCACCCAATGCTGTAAGAGCAATGTAAAGGTATCAAATGAAAATGAAAATATCATGTATTACTGAATTAAACAAAGGAAAATGGGGTTATGAATAGCTTTGGAATATTTGTCACATCTTTGAGTTGCCAAAGTTAATTGTCACTTTATATGATTGAATCTATGTTAAACCATTTTATCTGACATGTTCCCCAATGTATAAAGACCAGAAAATAATAGCAAACTTAGATCAGATAGGAAATATTCTAGATTTAAGAACACCAGCTGTTTTGGCCAAGTAAGTTTGGAAAGCCAAGATTTAGCCTTGGTTGCACTATTATTGTTAGGACAGGGACCATCCATCCATCCATCCATCCATCCATCCATCCATCCATCCATCCATTCTAGCTATGTTATTGTTACTAATTGCAAAGCACAGAGAACATTAAAAAGAAAAGTCATAGTTTCTACCTTGACCTTGAAAACACATTTATTTTATTCATGGAATAAGACATGTATACCTATGGAAAATATCCGTTCACAACATGTAGTGAAAATTCAGAAAAAAAATCAGTGAAAATGTGAATAAATTTTTAAGTAGTTGACATAATTCAAATCCTAAGATTTGGATAAGTAGTAGTTGAGTTGCAGGCATTCTAGGCAGTGCACGGCATGAGAAAAGGTGGTAATAAGGAGACACATAAGGAAGAGTGAAGGAATTGCCACTGTATTTGCAGAATGTTAGAAAATTATACTGGGGTTATCTTGTAGCTAATCCTGAATGTGGAAGTAAGAGTTAAAACATGCTCTCATAATACCAAAACGATGAGTGGTCAGGGATACCTTCTCTAAAGAAACCTGGGGCAAAGAGTAAGAGTGAAGAGCAATAATAGTGAGAGGCAGCCATGGCTGTGGTTATCTGGAGGAAGAGCTCCCAGATACTGCAATGCTGGTGATTTTACAGTGGGATGTTTTATGTAAATAGATGTTCAGAGTGACATGGTAGAAAAAAAATATATATATATATATAATAGATGTATGTATGTAATGTAAAAAAAATAGATGTATGTATGTAAATAGGTGTTCAGAGTGACATGGTAGCAAAAAAACCACTTAAGTTAGATGATATATACATGTACATATAAGTACATATACTTATATGTACATATATATATATATACTTAGGACTCATCCAGGTACATAACACACTTCTAAGGAATTGAAGTTCATCTGTGGTATAGACTTACATCCATACTGAATGAGCACATTTTGTATCTTTAAGAATGGATTAGATGAAGTAAGGGGGCCTGAGGGCTTACAAAAACACACTCATAAGTAGAAAGTAAACGAGGATACCAATTACAATTACACAATTTAGAGGAAAGACACATGATCAAGGGTAAGGCAAGAAAGAGTGATAAGGGATTAGATGATTTTATTAAGAAGAGAAATATGGCCCCACCTACAAGGTACTCCAAATTAAAGGTTTTTCATATTAGGCAAGAAAGGTGCATGTTTCAGAGTAAAAGTGAAGAAGCAGAGAAGACCACCAAACTGTAAATATTGGAGGAGGAGCCAACCATGGGATCACAGATATTCTGGAGCCCCAAAGGGCATAGATGGACATTTTGCCTTTCAGAGTTGGGGTATCCATTTCCCCCATTGAAGAATTAGAGTTTCTTAGTGAATTCATATGTATTGAAGGGGAATTAAGAGAGCATAACAAAATCTCAACATCCATCATCTATTCATGATCACCTGAGAGCTATGGTACTTTTATTGAGAAGATATTTGCATAGGTATAGAGGGGACTTGCAATGTATAGGCTGAGACATATGAAATGGGCAATGTTTGGTCATTGTTGAACTACATAAGAAATGATTTTATGTTATTCAGCCAAATGGTAGTAGGTTCAAAGGGGTGACTTCTGTGCAAATACCTTGGTTGAAATAGTACCCCCACACTGGGTAAAAATTACAAAGACATACATAAATGGTTGCATAGTAACCACAAAAATGAACACACTTATTTTCAGAGTTCAAACCATGGCAGATTTGAGAGCATGTTTGGAAATGACTAATACTCAGTGTTGTTCCCCTAGTCACCCAGTTCCCGTGCAAGGTTCTCTATCTCTGACTGGTCATGCTCACATTGGTTGTGTTCCAGCCTCTTCCGGTGCTCGCCCCCACCCACCTGCACCCTTTCATACTTCCTGCCTTCCTTTCTTGTACAGTGTGGTCCACCATACTACCTAATCTGCTGTGCACGCATAAAATGACTTACTTCTTTGAAAAGAAAAAAATATATATAGATAATTAGGTTTAAAGATTAAATGAAAAAAAATTCCCTTCATTGTTAAAGTACTTCCATCATGTTCACCCTATGTTTTAAACTTCTTTAAGTAACCGACTGCCAAATCCCACAGACATAGAAACCAAGGGCATGGTGAACCTCAGATTTGCCCACTCTACTAGAAGCAAAGCCAGGATCTCATCCAGGATTCCGCTGCCCACCCCAAACCCATTCTCTACTTCAAGCAAGTGACACACATATTTTTTGTACAAAAGGATGAGAAATTTTTTAAATATCAGGTTTTGTTTTAACTGAATTAATAGCTTACCTAGTCTTTGAGGCATAAAGTCCACTGAATGATAGGGTCATTTTTTTCCCCAGACTACAGCTTCTTCTTCTCCACCAGTTCACCCTGGTTATCCTGAAAATCATATTTGTAAAAGGGCACTTTTACACTTTAAATGAGATATTTTCTTGGCATCACCCAAAGGACTTTAGTAAAGAAAAAATAATACCAATTTTATTTTTCTGTTTTGAGTATCTTAATTCACAATTGTAAGAACAATTGTTAAAAGTAACATTCATGCTTCTCTTGGGAGTTTTGATATGGATACAGACATTTTGTAAAATATTTCATTACTGAAACACAACCTGTCATCGTGTGGCCGTTACCCATATGGCAGATTTGCCCTTAAAGACTGAATATAAATGTTCCTATTGTTGATTATTCTAGGATTATTTACTAACTGCAAAGCACAGAGAACACAGAAAAGAAAAAGCCATTTCTGTGACTGTTCAGAGTGACATGGTAACAACAACAACGACAAAAAAATATGTAGATATGTCATCTAACTTAAGGGTTTAGGAGTCAGCCAGGTGCATAGCCCACAGAAGGAATAGAAGAGAAGCTACAATCTTCACGATGAAATATTTGTAACTATTTATCCATTGTAAATGATCTTATTAGGTTTGAAAACTATATTCATTTACCCAAATATGTAACTTGATAGCTTTCAGGTTTAAAGATTAGTGACATAAGGTACCACTGAAGAAATACAGAGATAAAGGAAAAATGATAAAGACTTAAACATTTTAAAAAATCATCTCATAGATTTAGTATTTATTATACCAGAGTAACATTTATATTATGTTTTTAAACCCAAAGCTTTTCTACCATAGACTGCAAAACTACTACCATATATTACTGTCAACAGAGTTTTGTGAGACATAATCATAATGGCGCTGCCATAAATAAATAAATACCCTCTCTCTACTCCAATTCTCTATCGAATTACTGCTCTTTCATCTCTTTCCCCTGCTTCGCAGACTCTTTAAAAGTTTTTTTTAGCCGCACAGTCTCCACTCTCACTTCCCACTTGCTTGTGGCTCTGCTTTGTGTCTCACTACTGAAACTGCTCGCCTACAGACGCCAGGGTCACCTCTCAGTCCCCCGCCCCATTCCTGATGACTGAAATCAAGTGGGCCAAGTTTGAACATCAATGTCCCTTCCCCTGTCAGAGACATTTGACATTTTTGACAACTTCTTTCTTTTTGAAATTCTTCCCTCCTCTCATCTCCATGAAACATGAAACCACCTTCTGGCTTTCTTGTTGATGTCAGTGCTCTGCCTCTTCTTTTTCTTCTGGCTCTTTAAGTGGTGGTGTTGGTATGTATTTCATTCTAGGGCCTCATCTCCTCTACCCTCCATTATACTTTTGGCTGGTATCCCCCACTCTCACTGCAGAACTTATCTTCTTTAGCTTTGTGAGTTCGACATTGGCTGCCGTCTCTCTGTGTTAGAGATCCATTTCTCCAACTCCATTCTGGACACCTCCAGCTGGTATCCCACTGGTGTCTCAAATGCAACAGGACCAAAATTGAACTCAAAATCTTTTTAACCTAACTCTGTTAGTGACTTCTATCAGCCTCCACACACTTGCCCAGGCCAATAACTGAGGACACACTCTGAAGTTCTCCTTTTCCCTTCACTCGGCACTCGATTATAAAGCATGTACGGTTAGGTATGCTTTCCTCACACCTTTTTTTTTTTTTATTAAGTCATATATACATAGATCATGAATACATTTATGACCTTGTGGGATTCAATGTGTTGATTATTTGTACAAATTGGAGTGTTTACATCTTACCAATTAACATAGCCTTCACCTCATTTTCTTAGTCACTCACACCTTTTAAAGTCCTCTCATCTCTCCCCTTCCCTTGCTGTCACTTTGATTTGGGTCAGTAGTGGCTTCTGAGATTGTCCTCATCCATCATCCTCAGACCTTCTGAGACCAGATGATCCATAATCCTGAAACCAGCTGAGGTCTTCATTACAAAAATACTGTGTACTTGTTTAATTCCTTAGTTATTTATGCTTTCCCACATATCTTATAGTTCAACTGGGTCTTGCAAATTGCTTGTGACCTAAAGTTAGGCCCTGAATGGTCGAAGTGATTTCATGGTGATGTGTTCCTGTGGTAGTGATAGAGTTTAGACTAATGAGACGTGAAGGGATTGGGGAAGTGTTTCCATAGTTTCAAAAAGAGACAAAAACCCCTCGCCTGTCTCCAGTTTATGTTTATGAGTATGTGGCACTCAGTTTTTTTGAGGGAGGTTAGGCCCATACTCTGTGAATGTCAGAGCAAAAACATGGAAAGAATATGGGCCCTGGTAACATTATTAAACAATTAACTTAATCCCGTTTCGTGAGACAATACATTTCTTAGGGTTTAATCTGTTTGAGTTGTTTTTATTTTTCTATTACTGGTAGCTATAAGCTGTCTGACAACATTTTGGAGCCTCCAGATACACACACTTCCAGTCTTACATTCCTGGACTTCTCTCCGCACACCATAAACAGGATTCCTCACCGACTTAAAGTTCTGTAATAATTCTTGTTGCCTGGGGATCATGTCCAAACTTCTTGATTTCTAACAGCAGGCCCCTCATTAGTGGTGTCATGTTTCTCTTCCAGAAACTTGTCTAGCAACTTTCTACCTTATGCTTTATTTTCCAGCCAAAAAGAATAACTTGTACTCTTTGAAGTGATGAAGATTTTCAAATTTAGGGCATACTCTTCTCTTCCTCTAAACTTCCTGTTTAACTCCTGTACGTCCTTATTTTAGACATTACTTTTTTTTTTTTCAGGATGTCTCCTATTATTATCCCAGGAATGAGTTAGCCACTCTTCCTCTCCGTTTCCATAGAATGTAGGACATTATGGCACTTAACATGTTGTGGTTATAGTCAAATGATTAAAATAATTAATTTTGAGCCACACTAGGTGGATTTAAATCCTGTTTCTGCTACTCCTAAGCTGAATGATTTTGGACAAGTCATTTATTGTATCTTAGTGTGCTTTCCCTAATACAGGATGATAATTATACATATATCATGTGATTACAGTAATCTATGACGCTAATATATATGACATACACACACGTGCACACACAGACACACATATAAATGTACAACTTAGCCCAATAGTTAATACATAGCAAGTGACATTAGCATGTTAGCTATAATTATGGCCATACTTATGTGATCTGCTTTCTCTATTTGGCTAGAAGTTGCCTGTAGCTAAGGATTGCATATTTTCCACATCAAACACAGCATCATATACATAATGGGCATTTGAAAATACGTATTGAGTAAGTGAAGAAGAAAGTGTTTATTTTAAATAAATGAAAAGACATTGTTTTGGTTATTTCCATTATGGAGTCATAGCTCTACCCTCAGTTTGCTGTTTAGGAAAGTGAGTTCTTGCTTCTCCAGTGATACTAAGGGTTGCAGTCACTCAGGAAAATAAAAAGTGTGATGAAATCCTAGACCATAACATGCTCTCAGATTGAAACTGAATTTCCCAACAAATGCAGTAGAATAAACCTTACGACTTGTGTTTTTTTTTTTTTCAATTTTGCCTCACATATTTTAAAAAGCTAACCCAAATTTAAGAATTTGAAATGAGGGTTAATCATACACTTCTCCTCTGGGAGTTCTTAATTACATGATTTTGCCAGACAGATCAATTTCGTATGCATTTAGAGGCTAAAAACTCTGAAATGAAGCCTCTTTAATTTATTAGTAGACTTCTGTGTATTCACTTGCCTCACCGTAAAGTAGCAATTACAAAGTATTTCAGATTATTTTATGTTCATTGACTTAATCCAGAATTATCTTCTGAAAGCAAAGTTGTTTTTTTTTTATTTTTTTACTTGGCGTTTGCTTATTTCTCACATGCAGTAGAAGGGACACTGCCTCTTTGGCTCAGAGACCAAGTCCCCTTCTATGAGCACTTGGGGCAGCATCTGATTCGTATCAATCCCATCAGACAGTGGGTGCTGCCCAGCTATAGAGAGTCATAAGAGCACTTCCAACAAAGGCATTTAAGAATAAATTCACAACTGGTGAATGAGGACTTCATAAAGCAGTTTCAAGTATTAGGTAGATAATAGGTAGATAAACTTTGTTATGTCCCTCCGTTGTGAAGGAGTAGGATTCTGTCAACAGGCCGGGATAGACAATGGTGCCCTTTTAGGGATGGTAATCGTCTACATCTGCATTGTGGCTGTGTAATAACCATTGCTGAGATTACAGACATTTATCAGATGTGCTAGGAAAGGATCCTAATCTGAGAAATGACTCGATTTAAACATGAAAGAAAAGTTACTTCATTTTTCTTTGAACTGTTCACAAATATTTGAAAAAATAAGCTTTAATTTGGGAATAATTTTAGATTTACAGAAAAGTTGTGGAATAGAGAGTTACTAGTTATTCTTTACTCAGTTTCTTCCACTATTAACTGATACTAAAACTAAGACATAACCATTGGTCCAAGGCTGTGTGTATTAAATGACCTATGGCCTAGGTATGGATTTCACCTGTTTTCCCTACTGCTGCCCTTTTCGGCTAGAGTATCCAATCGAAGATGTCATGTTGCATATACAAATCATATCTCTTTAGTCTCCTTGGACTTGTGACAGCTTTGCATTCTTTCCTTGTTTGTCATGACCTTGAAACTTTCAAAGAGATACTTCTCAGCTATTCTGCAGAATGTTTCTGAATTTGGATGTCTGCTATACAAATTGAATGTTGATACTCTTTCTTGAACATAGATGCTAACTGCAAATAATTTCAAGACCGTTTTATTATCAAAGTGAACTTCCCCTTTTAGGGCTGAGTAATTTACAAATAAATCATTGCTAATTTCACAATGACACCGAGGCTCCGACATCAGTGAATCCGTGTGCTTTCCACTCTGCCCTATCTTTATCACGGCAGCCACTCCTCATCTCCATCGAAATTACCATCTCTCTGTGCAATGTGTATAGTTGAACACACATCACAGATGTGAGTACATCATTCCTTTATAGAAACTTGCAATCGATATTTGCAGATGTCTTTCTGTAACTGGTCATTTCCTACTTCAAATTTATATCCCTGGCAATAATAAGAGATGCCTGTTATTTTGAGGGCTTACTATGTCTCTGGTGGTTCCCACATTTTCTCCATATCACAGTAAGATAGATATTTTTCCATCCAACTTTCAGATAAGAAGGCAAATATCAATGCAAAGACCTAGCTGAAGGAGTAATAAAAGGCACACCTTTGCATATTTGACATGAATTTTGCCTGTGTGGTCCCCAGTACTCCCATGGTAATTTTAATATACTGCTTAGATCCTCCCAGGGCATGTATTGGCAAAAGAGTGACCTTGAAGAGATAATGGATGGTAGAGATATGAGGAGCAGGAAGGGAGGGGGATTAGCCATCCCAGCCAGAGAATGTGGAATGAGTGGCGTGTTGCTATGTGAGAGGAAGCCTTCCTTATCTGAGCAGCTCAGAACAACAACAGCATCTTGTAAGGGATTAATAAACATTCACTCGTATCGTCATTATTACTGTCACCATTTATACTATTGAGAAGAGATTCTAAGTATTTGCTCATTTTCCTATTTTATACTCTTTGTTTTTAAAAGAGACTATTAATGGACACCTGCTTTGATTTTTATAAATGTGTAAGCACTTACCAAAGTGTACAAAAGAGCATGTGTAACATGATCTGTGGCCTAAAAAGGTAGCTTAATTTCCTTTTTATTTTCTTTCAAACCTTATATCAAAAGCAAATAGCAGAAACTATACAGATCAAGATAATTCAAAATAAATTTCTCTCAAAAACTCACAATCAGGATTAGTTCTCTTTATTACAAATATAATAGATGCATTATAACAGTTTATACATCAGGAACCCATGAGCTGAATGAATAGTTATGTTAATAGTTAATTAATAGTTTATGCTAGGATAATGATGCATCAACTTCTAGACCTCCTTTCTTAGGCCTATACCAAAACATCTGTATTTAACTTAAAAAAAACTTTTATCATGTTTTATACTGCATCATATTATATACTGTGTTTTCCTAGAATTTACCACTCCACTTTTATCATTGCCCCTATAAATTTACATAATCCTTTAAAAGGAAGTTATTGCCACATAACATGGGAATTTCACCTAACACAAATGATTCTCTGATTCAAATGTCTGATTTTAAGAATTTGAAATAAAAAACGTTTTGCAGTTATTTCAGAAAAATTTTAAATATATAAAAACTTCATAAATAGTAATTGTGCTTTTTTTCCAATATGGAATTACTATTGCTGAGGAATAAATATCTGAATTTTAAAAAAATGGAGTTTTGTTAAGAGAAATGATGAACTATGAAAAGTGTATTTATTACAGAAAAGAATTCCAGGACTTTCTCAGTTCTTAGTGACTCCAGTTTATGTTTGTTTTATTACCAACATTTATTTTTGATTCTTTTCAAAAGTATATGACATTGATAATATCTCATTGACAATAAGAACCTGTCTAATTTTAGTCTAACTAGGATACATTGGATAAATGTAAATAATGCAGGAAATTATCTATACGCTCTTCATAAGAGTTCCTGTAGAATTTACGAATTCTTGGTCCAAATTTTCTCTTTGTTTCATGTCATGAAATGTCATGTTGTGTCAAGAACAAAATTTTCTTCATACTATATCAGACATAAACATATTATTCTATCTATATAAGTGAGGTATAAGTTATAAAAGTATGTGAGTGGATTGGCAATTTGAAATCACAAGGTCCATTTTCTCTGGAAGATTCTATTAGTCAAAAGGCAACCATATCTTTCCTTCATATCTAGCTTTATCAGACAGGAAGCTACACTTTTGGAATAAGTGGGGGAATTTCTGTTGTAACTGCTAATTTCATTCAAATGGATAATTGGAAACTATTGGAAGCATTATTTTAGAACTATGCCAATTATCAAACTATCGTTCTTACTTTAAACTATGCCTCGTACTAAAGATTCTATCCAGGATTAAAATGTGCACCTTAAAAGTTTAAAAACCAGTAAATGAAATGTTTGAAATGAAAAGTAGCCCAATATGGAGTAATTTACTTAAGCCACTAGATGCCCACTCCCCAAAGGTTGCTGAAGGACTCGTGACTGTTGTTTTTGTTTTGAATCATCCCTCCCACTCACCCTCACATCCCTCTGTTGTTCTTTTAATAACTCAGTTCTGTCGAGCCGATTTTAATTCAACATATAGGGTGTTCGTGTGGTATTTGGATACCTGGGCTGGTGCTGAAGCCTGAAAGGCCTTTAGGAGCTGCGCTTCTGAGGTTTTAACGTGGTGACTATTTTAGCATTGGTTCTACATAAGCCTGAGGGGTTCTTTTGACATTTAGGAATCAGCTAATCCTGTTGATTAGCTGATTATATATTTGACAAAAGGCCATGTCTTTTTTTCCATTCAACTGTGAAAAACATTTTTCATACAATTGTCAAATTAAGAAACAGATGGTAGATCTATATCAATCAGTGAAAGGGTACTGAGGTAGTTTTCTGGATGACTGCCAGGAAACTGGGTCCCTGATACTGCAGGGTGCTGACCTTGCTCTGAGCAGATTAGTGAGGGGCCTGGGGTAGAACCCTTGGGATGCAGCCATTCCCATTCCTTGCACAGAGATAGATGGCTGACTCAGCTCACAGATGACAGGCTGGTGGGAAATCATCTCTTTTTGAGAGGCGGTCTCCTTATTGTCACTCCTAAGCCTTGCTTTTCATAACATTTCTCTGAAGTCCTTCAGGGAATGAGGGGAAGTGCAAAAGCAATAGGATAAAATATAACATTGCATGTGATAAACGTGTTCAAGCTAGGAGGCACACTAACTGCTATAATCCGGGAACATAACTCAGGTTCTTTTCTGCCATGCTCAGCACGAGTTACATAATCTGAGAATTACGTAGAAATCAGAAATCAAGATGAAGAGCCTAGGTACCTCTAGATTCTTATCCAATTCATAATTAACAATAAAATGGGTAGTGTGCCAATTAAAATAATAGCTGGCTCGGTGCTGACAATCTCTTAAGTTTTATCTATCACTAGATTCCTGAATCTCTTTAGAAAGTTATTAGTCTTTTTTTTTTTTTTTTATGAGACAGAGTCTCAAGCTGTCACCCTGGATAGAGTGCTGTGGCATTACAGCTCACAGCAACCTCCAATTCCTGGGCTCAAGTGAGTCTCCTGCCTCCACCTCCCAAGTAGCTGGGACTACAGGCGCCTGCCACAACGCCTGGACAGGTATTTGGTTGCAGCTATCATTGTTGTTTGGCGGGTCCAGGCTGGATTCGAACCCGCCAGCTCAGGTGTACGTGGCTGGCGCCTTAGCCCGTTGAGCCACAGGTGCCGAGCCAAAGTTATTAGTCTTGAATAAACATCTATTCAGTATCATCTGTGGGTCTGCAATCCATTTTGAAAAGCCCTTTGCAAGTATTACTTGATCTAACCTTCATATAAACCCCTACGTATACTAGATGTCACGATTTTAGTTCAACAGGCAAGTAAATTAAAGCTCACAAATATTATTTATTTGGACAAGGTCTTAATTGACTGAGCTGGAGCTCAAAGCCAGGTTATTCTGGTACAATGTCAAGTCCAACTCTTTCTTCCACCCAGGGATTTATATTTCTGGGTCCTGTTTTACATCTTTTTCCTCGTTGCATGAACATAAATAAAGATACGTAGGACAATTCAAAAGCACGTGACTATACGAAGAGGAAATGCAACACCATCTTATGAAATGAGAAATTACACATGTACCTTACGATGAGTTTCAAAATCTTATTGCTCAAAGTTTTGTTACTGTGGGATGACAGACACAGGCTATACTGAAGTTGAATCCAACAATATTGATCATTTTCCTTCCATAAACTAACCACTATGTGGGATACAAGAAGTGCTGATTTCATCAGTGCCTTTTAGAAGGACAAATTTAATTAACAAGTCAAAATGCCTCAAGGTGATAATGATGATGGAGATGACTTTAATGGTAATTACGCAATAATTACTACCATTTATAGAGTGTTTAAACTAGTGACCCAGGGCATCACAAACATTGTCTTATTCATAGTCTAACAATATAATCTTTTAACTGAAGAGGAACTAATATATAGTCAATAGTAAAAAATTTGGAATCTCCATGAAGATTTTTTTAACGGGAAAGAAATGCATGAGTATATTTTAAAAGAACTTGACGTGAAAAGGATCGAGTATGCATGAGGAAGAGATACAGGAAGCTTTCTCTTTAGAAACTGACCATAAAGTTTATTGAAATAGGATTTGATAAGCACTTGAACAAGGGTAAAAGCAATGGAAAGGAAAAGGAAATAACAGACCCCAGATATTATGTATTCGAGGGCTATGTCCTGAGAGTTCAGGAGAATGATGTGAAATGATGCTCTGAATCCTACACTTCCAGCCTTATGGAGTTAGTAAGAAATGTAGGAGCTTTAGCGTCTGGTAGACCTGATATTGAGTTTTTGCACAGTTATTCTGTATTTGAAGCAATTATTTAAGCCATCTGTGATGCCATTTTGTCACTCATAAAATAAGAATCATAATGCTGATCCCGTGGAGATATTTGATGCAGATTATGTAAGATAATGTATCTAATAATAGGGATTCAATCAATTCCTTTTTTTTCACTCAAGATGGAAGAAAAATTTTCTGATATAAAAAACATAGGAAGAACTAGCCAACTATGAATTTCTTCAAAGAAGTTATATTAAAAATATTCATAATCCTTTTCAGGATTTATTATTTATGAATGTTCCTGTATTATTTTCATGTTTTCTATATCGTGAAATAATTACTTTGTCCAAGTGTAAGACAAGTAGTAGAAATACTTATCATGGAAAACTGTTACCAAACAGGGCTGTGACAATTAATGTGACAAGGCAGCAAGGTTTTCTGACACGTGTGTGTCTTTTTAGGCCTTACATTTCATAAGACTATCAAATGTAATATTAAGGAAGTCACTCAAGTGACTTAGCTCAGTACATGTGCTTGCAAAGGTGCAATGTGGCAGTTCCTGCTGGTAGAGTACTCTCAGACGTGATGGTAAAGGGTTTTGCATAAATAGGAAATATCCGTGCTTTGACTATATTTGATCATTTCATAACCTTGTGGTAAAAGGAATGTAAGTTCTATTTACAAATAAACACATCTGTCTTCCTTTTTTTGTAATCTATTTTCTCTTAGCTTCATAAGGTATTTAATTAATGCAATTTAATTGCTGTCCACAGTGAAGATGATTTTTTTTTATGTTATTAAAGATGGGATTGGGTTTAATTTTTTTCTCATTAAAATATCATTTGCGGGTGCTTTTCGGATTGAAGGGCTTCTGAAATAAAACACATAATAATGAAACATTAACTTGGAAATACATTTTCATTGAAGCAAAAACAAATCAACCTGAAATTCTGTGTCTTTAGCAGTTAAATGCGTAACCAGGCAGCTTCAACATCAACTAGAGAAGTTGTGGTTTTAACCCTGAGATAGGGCTGATTATGCTGGTGCTATGGCAACCTATTGCACCATTTGGAAGCGCCTATGTGCTTAACCGCATGAGCTGCACCTCTTCCTTTCCTATAAAGGCTTAGAATAAGAAAAACAGAAGTACACCGAAGAGAAGAAACCACAAGAGAAGTAAAGAAAGGACACTGCTGTTAACTTTTCACTGTGCAAACAGCAGTCTTGTGAGAACAACACGTTGAAAACCCTCTTCTATTTGAAAAGTGTAGCTTTCCCATTATGGCTGGATTCCTTTAATGATTCTGAAGGTAAACGAAGTGTTTCTGTTCAGAGTTTTCATTAAAGGGAAATAAGAAATTAGCAGCGCACGTATCCGTCTTTGCTTTTATGAGCCTCAGCAGGCTTGGATCCTGTTTGTGAAACTGGTTTCTCTAATCTACCGTTTATTTGTGTTAATTTTTTTATTGTCTTGTAGCTTAGTTCGCAAAAACTGGTAAATTTCAATTTTCCTCCGAGTTCATTTAGAAAGGGTTGTGGATGCTGCGGTGAACAATTTTCAGTGGCACGAGATGAAATGCCCAGATGTTCAGTGTCCGAGCACCGTTTCTTTCCCCTGGGGAGGCTCCTTCGCCCGCTGGCTCCCTCATCCCCCTTCTTTTTGAAGGCATCATCTCGATCCGCAAAAGCTTTTGTTTACTTGTTTTGTTTTGTTTTAAAGCACAGACATACTAAGAGCATAACATGCTCAAGCATGTTGTACTATTTTTCCTCCTTTGAGGATTTTGGTGAAAATAGCGAAGGATAGACAAGTTCAGGCCTTCATTTTAGTTTGGAATGGGCCTGTTCACTTTTCTCCCCTGTTTTTCTAAACAATAAGAATCTACCTTGTTTACAGGCATTGGCTAGCAATTTGCATATTTTAATAATTCACTTGAATGTGTTATACTCTGAATTCCATTTTGATGGTTGGTATATACATGATATTTGATTCATTGCAGAGTGCCTAAGAGCCCTTTATCACAGACACTGGAATTAACATTGCTTGCTTTTTTGTTTTTTTTTTCTCATAGGATAGGGTAGTGGAACAAGTGTGGAGCTTTTTAGAGTCAAGCATACCTTCATTTCCATCTAAACTCATTTTACTATCAGGCCTTTAGCCTTACCTACATTTATTTATGTTTTTGAGCCTTTATTTGTGAAAAGAAGATGATGCTATCAACGGTAGGCTTTCTGTAATCATTAGATTAGAAAATGAACCATCAAGCACAGTGCCATCTGTGTAGTAGCTGCTTATTTAAAAAAGTAAACATTAATGGCACACAAAACACTAATAAAACAATTTCACTACTTATGCAAATATCCTTTGATGATTCTTTGGCTGTGATCTTTATCCTGGAGGAAGTAAAGAGCTTCAAAAACAGAAATTTACTGAAGGATTCATAAATTAAATAGTTATTGCTGTTTGAAGTGTATTGTATAAATCAGGTGTCTATCCTTAGATTTAGATAAATGAAAATAGTCATTTTCATAAAAAACCAAAAGATAATTAAAATGGAAATAAACCCATTGGGTTTATTGGGAAAATAGTATAAAGGAGAATATGGGTAAGGAAGCATCTCCTCAATCTTTTTTTATTTTCCGGTGGCACGACAGGATTTTTATTAGAAATTAGAAAGAAATACAGAAGAAGTCAAAGGCACCAGAGCTTCTGGCGAGGGTATGTGTGTGGGGGGGTGTCCTCAATTGTTCTTAACCCGCATTCCCCATCATAACCGCTATTAGAAATTTAAGAAAATAACAGTGCCCAGATCACACCACACATCTACTGACTCAGAATTTCCAGAGGCGGAGCCCAGGTAGCTTTAATGCACGGCCAGGAGTAATATAAATACGAAATCTAGGTTATGGATGAATCAGGATTGTAATACTGATGGCACACACTCATGGATAACTGATACACAGTACAAACCAGAATTTCACAAGCTGTGTTCATAGGACTACCACAGCTATGTGGCACTCATGCCCTGGGAGCAGGTCTACAGAACATCCATGAGAATGATAGGTTTGTGGCAAATGCTTTGGAGAGATCCTGGGTTAAACAAAACTATACCAATTTCCCTATGCCTTTAATATGTTAGCACATTTTATAAATCTTCTTGCGGTAGTTTGAATGACTCTGAAACAAATTTGATTCTTGTACATTTGAAGACACGCAAATCTAAGACTCTAAGAGGGCCATAATTACATAGGAAATGATAATCTAGTTTCTCCCCCAAACTAATAGATAAATATGTTAAAATAGAAGAAGAAAACCAACATAGTTTTTTTTACAGATAGGCATCTAGCCTCTATTAATTTTTTGTTATTTCTTTAGTTAATCAATATGAATAAAATTGATAACATGATGTTTGAAGTCAAATACAAAAGATCTATAAAAATGCAGGCCTGGTTTAAAAGGTCTGTGTGTGTGCAGATATATATATATATATGAGTGTTCATAAGTGGAAAAGAATATTGGTGATATTGCATATGATAATTGTTTAGGGCACAGCTAGATATCAATTGCTTTATTTATTTATTTTATTATTATTTTTTTTTGCAGTTTTTGGCCAGGGCCAGGTTTGTACCCGCCACCTCTGGTATATGGGGCCAGCACCCTACTCCTTTGAGCCACAGGCATCGCTCCGATTGCTATATTTTAAAATAATAAACTATTTGATTCTGTTTCATCTAAAGACCCTAAACATTAGACCTCTTTATCCCCAACTCTGTTTTACACATTGATCTTTATTTATTATTTGTATTTTTATGAATGTGTGTGCATATAATTTGAAAGTTTAAATAGCTGAAAGAACTGTAATAAATAAAAGTAGTCCTTTGCTCCCAAGATACTCTCCACCCTTCATTTCTGCTACCCAGCAGCAAACCCCAACAGTGAGATCTTTTGCCCTTTCTAAATAGCATTTTTTTTTTTGTATAGAGATTTCTTGTTAACTTCGAGATTTTAGCCAGTATCTTATGACTCCTTTTTTTTGGTCTTGAAATGTTGATTTTTTATAATCTCTTACTCTTCTTTCCTGGATGCAATGTTGTCTCATGTCTGAGAATATGAATTATAGTTGGGTATTGTTTCTTCTACTCTTGCCATTGTTTCTGTTTCTCCTAAGTCTTTTTTTCTGTTCATCTCGATCCTCTGTCTTTCTTGTTAGAGGCTTTTGGTCTAGACCAAAAATGGATATTTCTTGGATGTCCATTAATATTTAAGAAGAAGTCTGCAAAAAAAGAAAAAAAAAATAAAAAGGCATATGGAAATCCCTGAGCCTTGGTGCAGCTTGTAAATTCACGGCCTTAACCGCACAAATGAAATCAGCAAGGCCTTTCTGCTCACTGAGTCTTCACTTCCTTATCTGTCAAATGAAGTGCGTTTCAGGAGCTGTCATCAAAACCCCTTATTTCTATCCGAATAGAAATCTCTGGCATTACTTCTGGTGATCAATGGCAACTGTTTTCTATTAGGATTCCAGGCATAATATTAATATACTCAATATTTTAACATCAAGTCTGCATAAAGTATAAGAAAATTATTATTAAACAGGTACTACTTCAGCTGTAACACTTGCTCTGGGAGTGACGAGTGAGCAATCTTTAGGTCCCAGTTTCATTCCCTGGAAAATAGGAAAAATAACTGCAAACTCATCGGCTTGCTAGGATGTATAAGTGAAAAAAAAATTGATAAAGAGGTGTACCCACAGTCTGCTTCATAACTTTTCAGTGAATTTTTGCTCTCATTATTATCCTTACTGATTTTACATTAACTAATGGAGAGTGGGCTAGGCTATTTCCTGCGATTCTCCGAAGTCCTGACAATACCTGGTCTGTCCCTTGTACAGGGAGAGAGCTCGCTCTGAAAACACTTATTGATTTGATGTGATTTATTTGATTTACTGTCCATGGACCACATACCTACGACTGGGCTTATGGAGTAAATAAAAGTATAATTCCTTTATTTTTATTATGTATTTTGTTGTTATACTGCCTTACTGAGAAAGGCGAGCCAGGCCTACCTGTTCTGGCTGACCTTTATTTTTTGTCTTGATTTGATTTTCCCACTATTGTCAGGCCTTTAAATTTATGGAGGTCACATCTGAATGCTCACCCTTCAAAACATGCCACTATTCATTTTAGGGCAGATGCTGAGAATAAGTATTTATTTCATCTATTCTATTTTACCCTGCTGTCCTTGTACTTTTCTCAGATTTGCAGAACTAGACAGGTTTAAATCCCCTTGGAAATGGCAGTCCATTTCCTTTTGGGGGTGGTGGGGACGGGTGGTATTTAAAGCTCACATATGCCTTTTGAAATGCCATTTTCACTCAAATTGATTCTGAGTTTTTGCTGAAATGTCTGATCAGGGACTTAGGGGTGGGACTTCAAGGTAACTTTGATTTGTGATCATTTAAACATTTTGAGTTGTAAAAGAAACATATTGGGAAAGGTAAATTCAGTAACAATACACATGTCAGGATAACACAGCTTTGAAGATCAAGTGTTCTGTTATCTACATTTTCATCTGTTTAATGTTTCTAGTCAATTCTGTTGGTGATTCACAACAGGATTATAATGGGGAAAAAGGCGGCGGCCCCAGATGATTTACAGATTTTTGGTGCTATGGTGCCACCTACTGAAATATTACTGAATATTCCTTCACCTAAATGAAAACACAAGGCACTTACGTAAAAAAGTATAAAAAGAGTCTGTGCCTGGACGAGAAAAGCCAGAGTGTTTCTGTAATATGCAATATGCTGCATTCTATTTTATTATATTATTTGATATATTTATAGAATTTAAGAGAAAATTCAATGCAGCCAATACTTTTAGAAATATTGATGCCTTCTCTTTGTCACAAATCTACACCTGTACCCTCTTAATTCCCACTGCTATTTCTCATATTTTCCTTCATCTATTTCTTAATATTGCAAGCAATTATTTTTATAATGTTTACATATATCGCAATATTGTTTTTAATAACATCTCATATTATATAATCTGTATACATTGTACTTGTTATTGAGTAATTTATGTAAAAGTTTTATTTGCTTTTACCAGATTTGGCTCCACTAACACTAGATAATAGCTTTTAGGTAGTAGAACTCAGGTACAACTGGGGTATGGCTATGTACACCTGTCAACTGAGACAACTACATTAGTTCTTTTGTTTTGTTTTGGCCAAGATTAATCCATGACCACAGACTGTAGCAAAATGGGGAGGTCATAAAATAATTAAATATATATATCATACAACCAATTTTACCAGGTCTGTTTTGTTTAGCCATGGAAATTCATCACAGTTGCTTCTGCCTGGGATTTCAGTAATGTTCTGATCATGTCTGCATATACAAAATGCAACAGACAATTGCAATCATTGCTAATATAATTTAGGAAGAATTACAAAATATAACAGAGACATTGATAAATTATTGCAGATATTTAGTATAGTTTCTTTTAAATTATTTAAGTAACTTCATCTACCTTTTACCTTATTTCACAGGTAGAGGCACTCTCCACAGAAGTGTGTGTTAGTGGACTGCTTACATTTATATGAAAGTCATTAGGTGGTTGGGGGGCAATGGCATGTCCTTTAGACATTATTTAGGTTTTATTTAGCTATGCTCTTTATTTTATGTAGCTAAGGTCTTTCATGTAGGACACTTTTATTGTGTTCCTATTTTAAGGGTTGTCGATTGAGATTTGTGTAGATTTTTAGTGGATGTGGCTTGTTGCAATGGATGTGTTACTACTTCAAGCTACATTTTTGTCATGTCTACTGATTTTCAAAAGGACATTGGGTTACATTTTGGAGTGGCCTTTAGACTGAAAATTTTATTTGAGAAGGGTAGAGGTGAAACTTACTAAATGTAGAATATAAATGTCTGAACACAATAACTAAGAAAATGCCATGAAGGCTATGTTAACCAGTTCGATGAAAATATTTCATTGTATATAAAACCCGCACATTGCACCCCATGATTGCATTATTGTACACAGCTATGATTTAATTAAAAAAAAAAAAGAAAATTTTATTTGAGAGTGATTGTGTAAGACTTTTGCAGGGGCTAAAACTTCTGTTATGTCATTTATCATGTTGACTGAAAGTATTAAAAACACCGAAAATCTGTTTATAGAGATTTTGTGACTGAGAGAACAAGCAACTTGACTCTGACTCTTACTTTGTTTCTATACAGTGATGTTGAAGGCTTGGAATTTTCTTACAAAAAATAAAAAAGGATATGTGTGTGAGTTTGTGAATATTTGACATTCTATATAAAGAAAATGAAATAGAACATAAATTACAATGTTTTAACATAACCTACAAAGTCACTTAGTGGAGGAATTTAGAAGCACATTCAGAGATGAATGAGTACAAGATAAAATGCATATTCAATTGAGACATCTTTATGGAAATCAAGTACAAGCATAGAAAGAAGAAAAATCGAATGGATCTTTAGATATCACATTGTTTTCCAGGGACGTTGAATTTTGTTGCATTAAACATTAAAGGATTTGGGGAAATGTTGAATATGGAGCCATGATTAGGTCAGAAGAAAACTATGTATACATGTGTTATTCAATTCCCTAGTGCCAGAAACCTCTTCACAGCTAAATAGGGAGTCTGTGAATCATGATACTCCTGCTTGACATAATTGTGCTTTGGTTTACTTTGCTGATAAAATAATATTCTACAGTAAACTAAATTCATGCATCCCTGAATTTTCATTTATATTTGCGCCACTATAGAGCATTTCCTCAGCAAATTATAATCTAATCTGAATATCTATTTTTAGGGTTGAGCTTATTTTTGCATTGATAGCACTCTCACTCAAATTGTTCTGTAGTCAAATCCTGATTAAGATGCTTTTTTACTTAGCTTATGAGTTTTTTTTTTTTTTACTTAGCTTATGAGTTTTTAATAAATATTATTTTCTATGGAACTTAAAACACTGGATAAAAGAATTTTCCATGTTGAAAAGTTGAGACAAAGAAGAAAGGCTGTAAGAACAAATTGATGTGGGCCGAGGGATCCCTGAGTGCTGAAAGTGTGAACTGCCAAGTCAGACAGGCTCAAGGTCAAGTGTGGGCTTGCAGGCATTAGCCCTGTGAACTTCACCGCTGTACTTTAAAAAGATGAATTTCTAGAAACTCTCGGTTTTGGTGCTTTATGTCTTCTCTTTTCTGGAATTTACATGACTATATGTCACGTATTTCCTTCAAAAAATATTTATTGCTATTCAGACACTTAGAATTCAATAAACTTTTCTGCAATGTCTAACATATATGTGGTCTGATTAATAGTGTATTTGCTGAAAACATTTCTAGCATTTTCTGTATTCATAGTTCTTTTGTTACTAAAGTGAATTCACATAGTGTTTTGGCATTCACTTTTCCCATTTCTATACTAAATACACTAAAACCTCTGTACGTTGACCACCAAGGAACTGTAACAAAGTAGTCAACATTCAGAGGTGATTAACCTAAGGAACTAGGCCGACTGTCCTGGTATGCACAGGTGATGCTCGTCTGGTCTATGAAAGTTAGGTCAATTTAAGGAGGTGGCCAACTATGGGGGTTCTACTGTATTTGGTGAATTATAATTTCCTTAAAAATTTTTTTCCATCTGTTTTACATATTTTGGTGGCAAAATCTATTAAGTACGATACAATATAGTAGTCTTTAAAATTATTGATGGAGCCAGAAGAGGTAACATTAGGATTCATTCCTCTTTTTCTGTCATCAAACTTATTTCTCTTTTATGTTCATTGATCTAAGGGCTTGATCATGGTCAGGAAAATTCTGATGTCCTTCTTGGGGTCTATAATGCTTGCTTCTTGGATCTGCCCCAAAGCTGTGATCATCGGATCTGTTTGAGTTCTCTCTTGCATTTACTCATACTCAGAAAAATCATCCAAGTACTTACCAATCACCCCTTACATGAACCCTCCTGGGCACACTCCTCCTTCTACCCCCGCATCTTGTTACGTGATTCCCGCTGATCTCTGATGGGAAGATTTTTAGTTATTAGTCCCAATCACGTACATCCATGACTTAAGTGTCTGCAGACTGCTGGTTACGTGTCTCTTATAGATTACAAGCTTTGTCAGGGAAGGACTATGTCTCCACCACATTTGATCCTCACATATTTCTAATAGCATATCAGTAAATATGTTACCTAACTGTAACAAATTAACTTGTTTCAAGTTCCAAGGAATTAGGTGTTTATGTGAGAAGGGGCACCTCAAAATAATTTTAGATATTTACCAGCTTATATATTTCTCCGATGAAGAAGAGAGGTATATTGTACAAATGTGTGCATATCTTGAAAGTAACTAGAATACTAAAAGGTGGTGATATGTTGTATTCTTTACAAACAATGACCAGGCAGGACATTTTTCCTTTCATTTCAAACATAAGAGCTATTACTTACTGTTATACTAATATTTTATTTTTCTCTTTACCTCTTGGGGAAATTGACACAATTCTGAAAACCTAAAAGTAGATATAAATAAGTTAGAAGAAAAGGAAAGCTGGTAATAGGAAAATTAAAATTAGTTTATACATAGTAGATAAAAGCAGACTAGACAAGAGGAATAAAAATTCAAACAATGTAGGGCGGCACCTGCGGTTCAGTCGGAAAGGTGCTGGCCCCATATACTGAGGATGGCGAGTTCAAACCCAGCCCTGGCCAAACTGCTGCAAAAAAATAGCCGGGCGTTGTGGTGGGCGGGCGCCTGTAGTCCCAGGTACTCAGGAGGCTGAGGCAAGAGAATCACCTAAGCCCAGGAGTTGGAGGTTGCTGTGAGCTGTGTGACATCAGGGCACTTTACCCAGGGCAATAAAGTGAGACTTTGTCTCTAAAAAAAAAAAAAAAAAAAAAAAAAAAAAATTCAAACAATGTAAATGAAAAACAATACCTAAGTATGAATGAGAAAAAGAGAGAAATATATGAAAATAAGAAAATGTATGTTTTAATAATTATATATCACCCCTATGTTAATATACACACGCACACACACATACAAAAGTGCATTTTATTTTAAGGAATAAGCCAGTGAAGAATACATGTCATATCCCCCTGACAGCATCTCTGAGGGGAGAAAATTTTTCGGATCAATTTGTTTTCAGACAATAAAATCTTAAGGCAGGAAGAGAACTTAAAATCACACAACCTATTCTTTCGGCCAGTGCTTGATTTCCTTGGGCAGCCTCATTTTGTTATCGTTTGGAAAGAACAATCTTTTAAAGAGTTGTTTACTAAGATGGGGGTGGAAAATGCCTCATTTCCCTATAGACAGAATCCAGCTCCTATTGTGCCAGTAAAGCTGCTCTTCCCAAGATTTCCACGACCACAGATGCTAAGTCCAGTTCACTCGTGTTAATTGCTGTATTATTCGACTTTGACCTTTTTCTTGTTGAAATTCCCTCTACTTTTAATTCTTGTTGGCTTCAGTTTCCCTCATACTTTGGTCCTCTTTCCAGTCCTTTCCTTAATATTTGTTGAATTTTAGAATTCTATTTTGGACACCTCCCTTTCGCATAACTTGAAAATCACCGTCACCTCCATAGCTGCAATATCCATCTATATACGGATCTGCAGTCTCAGTCAGATGGAAACCAGAGCTAGAAACCTCTACATCCAAGTGGTATTCAATATGTTTACACCGAATCTCAATCATATCAATTCTCCTCTCCTCACTTGCTTTTTATTTCCTCTTCATAGTTCAGTGAAAGTTTCCACAATCCACCCACCACAACTCACTAATCTGGTTAAACCATCAATCTGAATGTTTTCCTTATCACTTTTTCTACCCTCAACCCTCTCTTTCAACGATCCCAGTGTCTTAATACTCATCAGCATTTCATGGACTTTCCTCCCCCAGCAACTTTCCTTTGGGGTATATTTTTCCTTGTGTAAGAAAGTATCTCTTTTATTTGTTTTCCTTTTAATGTTCTGGTTTTCCTGATACTATCTTTACCTTCTGGTAATCCATTTTTCATTTCACAGAGGTTGATCTAAAATTCAAATGCTTCGCCACCAGTCTTATTCTTTAAAACATTCCTCCAATGGCTATCCGAAGCCTGTTAAGATAAATCCCAGACATTTATTTCTTTAGGACTAAGCTAGTTATATGTAATCCATTAGGTCATAAGTGAGTCCAAGAAACCCTCTCCAACACCTCTCCTGCCCTCCAGCCACCAACACTGACAGTCTAAATAAAATCCTCCTATGAGGTCCTCTAGGATATTCTGTGTCACTTGTCATGACTCTGTATGGATTTTCATTTTTGGTCTATATCTCACACTGAATGGAGCTCATTTATGATAGAAATTTCTATATATTAGTCATATTATATCCCTCACATATGCCATTAAATAAAATTTCATTCCAAATGATGGAAACAAGTTTATGAATACCAACGAAAGATATTCTTGAATCTGTATCAGAAGCATGAAGGGTACCATCTTTTTTTTGTAAAGGTCTAAGATTAGTTTTACATTATGCCAGATAGAAATTGGTTTCCATTCTCTACTCAAATGCAATTTAACATTGCCACCTTTTAGAGAAGATTGAATTCGATCACATCAGCTGGTTATTTTTGCAGGAGAGGGATGGGTAGGAGTTAGAAAGGGAGTAAATGTTTAAAAGGGCAAATGACTCATCACTTTATTGAAAGATTTTCTACTATTGCACTAACTCTATCACAACAAGCTGCTAAATAATGAGGTCCGGTAAGTTAAGCTAGAATCGTGCTCCAAAATGCAAATGAGAATGTTTTCTTCCAAACATTACAAGCATGAATGGAATCAATGGAGACCAGTATTATCTCCAAAGCAGAGGTTCAGGGACAATGTGGAATTGAAGACTGAAATGTGTGTTCTAATCTTAAACTAAACTCTTATTTGTGAAATGAGGCAATGTGCACTGAGTTTAAGATGTGTGCAAGGATATTAAGGAGTTAGTTCCCTGGACACCCTTTCTTCATACACCTGGGACTGAATATGGTTGACTAGAAGAAATGTTTAGGAATGACTCCCCCAAACAGCACAGGACGATTATTTGTGCTTTTTTGGAGTGATTTCCCCATCTAGCCTTCTTTAAATTCAAAAAATTCAAATCTAACAGGAGCGGGAATGGATGATAAAGAGAACTTGTTATATTTCCCAAAGCAAAGGGATCATTGGGACTCTGCCAACACCAACATTGGTTTAACATAAAAATAAATTAATAATTGTCAAATCTATAATGATGACAATTAATGTTAATGGAAAGAATTTTGGACTCCCCCCCCTTTCTTCTTTCCTCCCTTCCTCTTGTTCCCTCCCTTCTTCTCTTTTTCTTTTGTTAGTCCCTTCCTTACGCCCCACTCCCCAGTTCCTCCTTTCTTTTCTCTCACACTCTCTCCTTTCCTTTTATTCAATCTACATACTGAAATTAGCCTTGATTTAACATTGAAGACTGGAGGTAGCTATTTGTGTATTACTTTTCTTAGTTGGATATATTAGCATGTAATTATGGGTGAAAGTTTATCACTACTATTTATTTGTTAGTTGTTTGGTCACAGAATTCTATAAATTAAAAGTTTTCATTGGAAGATAAAATGCCAAACACCCTAACTGTTATTTTATATTTCTGGAATCACAGAATCATTCTGCCATATTTCATGTACCCTGGCATTGGGGCAGTGCAATATGATTCACTTGGCTTTTATCTCTTTTACTAAAAATTCATTCTATGTTTGATATTAATGAATGAAGCTAGGGTTTCTTTGCACCGTGTTTATTTCTATTTTCTTAATTTCCTGTTTAGTAATGTCTCCCTGCTTAGTTTTCGATATTTACTCTTTCCTTTATCACTTCTACTCCTTTCTCCTTTCTCCCATTTGCTCTCTCTTCCATATTTATGCCATCTTCTTTGCCTCATTTTGTTGACCACAATTAATTAAAGTACCTGTTTGCAATACAACTCAGTTTTTGCTTACTTAAATATTTACAAATATCTATTTTGCAATTCAAAGAGGTAAATGTACATTAAACATAGAAACTTCAGGAAAAACTGTGACTCTGTAAGACCCTCCAATCCAGACATCATGTGATATAGAAAAAAAATCTGTGTATTTCTCTATTTTTTTCTCTGCCCTTTTTGTAGTAAAAGAGCACAAAATCATTTAAAGACTTTCAGTACATGGTACTATTTTGCCCTGTAGAAAGGTGGTGCCCTTGTACACTTATATCAAATGTTTATGAACCTTGTGCAGTCTGGTTTCATTTTTCTTCCTTTCAAAGTAAACTTGGTCTGTGGAAAACATGATTTCAGTATTTTAAGTTGTGTTTTCTTTTGTTACCATGAAACGGAAGGCATTTCTATAGTCTTAGATTATTTGTAAACCTGTTTATGAGAGTTGTTTTCCCGTCCTTTGTCTATATTTCTCACCCTTTGTTGAAATTTAATTTAGTTGTTTTTTTTTTTTAATCATGTATATCTAGAACTTTTGCCTTTCACTTTCCTTTTCTCCTGGGACCCTAGCCCTCCTAATGATCTCCCTCTATATTTCTCTCTTTAAGTTTTTAATTTTTTTCCTTTTAGTTAGCCATTGTGCTTCCTCTTTCTGAACCCAATAGCTTCGGAGAGTTGAGAATCCAGCATTGAATGGGAAGAGGGGCAGAGAATAGCTGCTCTCAACTATTTCTCTGTTTTTACTTTTAGCCACTCTTCTGTGGCTTGTTTTATGACTCTGTCGGTGTGTTATATTTATCTCTGTGTACATCTGTGTCTGTATATACCAAGACTGACATTTAAGTTTGTGAACTCATCCTGGAGAAAGTGCTCCATACCTCATCGCTGACTGCCAATATGGTCACCAGGTGGCCACCTGGACTACTTTGAAGGTGACCAGATGGTCTTATACGATGGCAGCTCTCATGGCCACTCCAGAAAGAGTTTCAAAATTGCTTTGAAGGATGATGTCCGTGCACAGCTTCACAAGACAGTCCTTTGAAGGTGAATGTAGTGACATTCAGCAGTGAGATATGCCAGGACTTTTTCTAGGAAGAGATCGTGAACTTTTATTTACAAATATGTGCACATGCCATATGCAGATACTTCATATCTACCATACATCACGTATGCATGGGCTATGGGTTTGTGTATATCCACACACTGGGAAGTTAGTCTACTCAGATCAACATGTGTTTTTGAATATGATTCACATACTTATTTTCTCCTTTCATCTCCTATTAATATCACAGGACTGAACATAAGCAGAGCTCTGCCTACACGTGACCCCTTACCTGCTCGCACCACTGCATTCTCACTTGCAAGCATCTCTGAAAGAGGAAATGACTTCTCAGAGACCAAGTCTCCTCTTAGTCCAGGCAATTCTTCAACCCAAGTATCGCCGGACACTTTGGATAATCCTGGTGCTCCTGCTGCGGAAGGTTGGCAGAGACATGTTCATTGAAGTGATACCGGAGAACACTTGTCTTTGAAGTTATCACAATAGTTTTTCTTTGAATTATGTGGGTTATCTCTAAGTATGTTCTTTATGCAAGTGCATGAAGTGTGGAAAATATTCAGTATCTATGACACATTGGATGACTAAAGTAATGTATGTATGTTGTTAGGGGGAGGAGAGAAAAGGGGAAGGAGAGGGGACTTTCTAAGTAACAACAAGATGGGAAAGTTGTTCCCGTGTCCTCTGATCTCCACATTCTTAATCGTTCTCCTAGTTTCTGCCTGCTTAGGTTTCCCACAGCCCTGGAGAGATTGAAACTCTCTGCTTTCATGTAAGAGAGCACGTTTTCTGTTCTAGAAAATAATTTTGCTATTAGGTGGTTTTTCTTTTCTTTTTCTTTCTTTTTTATTTTTGAGATAGAGTCTCATTATGCCCCCCTGGGTAGAGTGCTGAGGCATCACAGCTCATGGCAACCTCAAACTCCTAGGCCTAAGTGATTCTCTTGCCTCAGGCTCCCAAGCAGCTGGGACTGCAGGTGCCTGCCGCAACGTCCGGCTACTTTTCAGTTGCAATTGGCATTGTTGTTTAGCTGGCCTGGGCCAGGTTTGAACCTGCCAGCCTTGGTACATGTGGCTGGCCCTATAAACACTGTGCTACAGGCACCAAGTCAACTCAGGTGGTTTTTCAATTTCCTACGAAGATAAGGCTAGATGTGTTATTTATTTATTTATTTATTTTGGGAGGGTACAATGTGCTGGTTTTATCTGCAATTTGAAATTTTTAAGATTGATTTATATAATGAAAATCCATAAGATTTTTCTTACTAATGTAATTAGGAAAAAAACCTCTTAATTTTTCTAACTATTACATACACCATTTAGAATTGTTTCTTTTTTGAAAATGATTACATACGCATCCATATACATAATATTAAATTTAAATATGTAACATTTTTATAAACATAGCTTATAAATATTGCAAAACATAAATATAGATGTACGTGTGTGTATATATGAATGTGTGATATGTTTGTACTTTATATATACACTTTACACACACACACAGTGAATATTCCATTAAATAATTCTGTTCCTTAAAGATTACCTTTTTAACTTTATTGTATGTCCTCCAGGCTCTGGGAATGTGATTTTGTGAGTGTGTTTGTGTAAGCACACATACGTGTGACAGCTTCCATGTTGTCACAGTTTTTCTTCCACTAGATATTACTAATGTTTTAATGTCTGTAAGCATGACATAAAAATATTTCATGTTGATTTCATAATATTAAAAAATTTTTCATAATGTTGACATCTTATCTTATACTTTTTGCCATTGTATATATTAAATACTTATTTATATTAATAAAGGGACATATCTTGTCCCCTTTTTTTTTCTTTTTTTTTGCAGTTTTTGGCCGAGGCTGGGTTTGAACCCGCCACCTCCAGCATATGGGGCTGGCGCCCTACTCCTTTGAGCCACAGGCGCCCTCTTGTCCCTTTTTTACATCCTTTTTCCTTTGTGATTTATATAAGACAGTAACATATAGAGGATATTGTTCTTATTTTCCCCAGGCTGGGGGGAAATGTCCCAAATGTCATTTTGTAGAGTTGGTTGAGACTCCAAAACACTCACAGTGATTCGGAACTCAAAACAGCCCTGAGGAAGCATCAACTCTCTGGCTGCATCCAGATTAAGGGCCTTCCAGGAAGACAGTCAGAGCCCAGGTGCCACCTTTCTGCCAAAGGAACGCTGGTAGGCAGCTTGGTGAACCGTCATAGCGATTCGCTCCTTGTCGCCTGTCAGGCTTTAGACTTTGCACCTGTGAGGGAGGAAGCCTGACGTAATGATGTCACTTTCTTACCTTAGGTGTTCCGTCCCAGATGCCTCACCTTCCCACGCACGCAGACCCGCAGACGCGCTCTGACGAAGCCGGCACGCAGACACTCAGCAGCCCCGCTGCGCTTACCGCACTCACGCCTGCCCCGGGCAGGGACGATACCTCAGGTTTGCGGGTCCTTTAGACTTGTGCAGATGTGAAGGGTACATGACAGTCGCCTGTATCTAAGGACGGTCTGAGGAAACCCAACCACCTGTTCAAGGCGTGGCATTCACTGGTCCACGAATTTGGAGTTTCGCAGATGCCCTTAGGAAATGAAACCACAACAGAGTTCCTAATAATAATAAGATTAGTGAGACTGCTGCAAAAACTTGCATAAGAGGGAAAGAGCTATTCAGGGTACTCTGTTTATATTTTAAGCAATTATTGTATAGTGAAAACTTCCTTTTGCTAGTAATACAAATAATGTACATATATCTTGACTTAAAGACTTCATACCACTAAATAAGGAAAAGTAGATGACTCCTACCATCCATGAAGAACGCTGCCAAATTCTAACCACGTGAAATCGCTATTTAGAGAACAAGGGGAGGAAAGGACTAGAAGCTCATATTTCTCATTCATACACAGTTCTTGCAGCTTAGCATCTCTGTAGATACAACAATTCAAAATATTCCCTCCCATGACTTTCCAAAGTCAGACTCTAAATCACTCCATGGTGGCCTTTTTTATGCAGGAAAGACAAGTACATACTTTCTCAGATCCCAGATCCACGCAGTTGCCTATATAAATGTAGCGTCCTGTGTGCTAAGATGTAAATGGAAGGTCTAGGTGGCTGGCAGCAAAGTGGTCTTGCTGTAGGTATGAATCAAACGTGGGAGTCAGATGGAATCATTCCCATTCAAACCCTTCCTCGGCATGAACACATTCTAGGCAATTCTAGAGCTGCCCCATCCAGGAACAGCTGCCACAGGAAGGAGCTGTTAGCAACTTCACAGATTCTGAAGCTGTGGAGGGGCAGAAGCTGTGGGGTGAAGAGAGGGTCCGGCCCTGGGAGTCTGATTGTCACACAGCCTAGGCTGTTCCACCTTGATCAAGGAACACTCCCTCTCGCAGGGGCTACTTCCGCTCATTAATGATCTATTAGAATTAGTAGCCCTAATTAAAATGGTAAATGCCACTCGGAATCCAGTACTGAGATTATATGTTTCACTGGGAAAAGTGGTTTTCCCAGGAGGAAGGGAGGTAGGGAATTTGGGGAGGGTGAGAGTGGGCACTGGAGAAGGACATGAGGGCTACTTGGGAGGGGGAAGAAGGGAACAATCTAAGGGGAGAACAGTGGAGAAGCAGGTAGAAGAAAGCTAAGGATGAACGAGGCAGCTGCTAATGCACTGCCGTGGGCCAGTTCTGCCTGAAGGAATTTCCTAAAGACTCAACAAACCTTCCTTGCCCCTTTTCTTGTTTGGTTGGATCTCTGCTCTGGGCATCGGCCCTGAGGAACTGGTATTTATGTTACTTATTCTGTTCTGTGGTTTAGGTAAACCTTATGGTTCAGTGGCTTTTACAGACTGCAGTGAGAAGGCCAACTTAGTTCTTTGGAAGGTGTACTTCTGATTCTAATGGGATGTACATGTGAAGTTACGCCCCGCATTCCGTTTGTAACCGGAAGATGCCTACACACTCCCTCATCACCTGCTCTGGGGGTAGCACTGCGGAAACACAGAATCCGACTGCAAATGAGATACTGATCACGTACCATTCAACCGATGATGCCAGGCATCTTGACAGTGAAATAGCAAATAAGTTATTGAATGAAGGCTAACAAACGTTTCTTTTGTTTCTGTGGCCACTAGCATAGTGCTAGCCGTCCAGTCGGCGCCTCATGACCAAACATTGATTGTCTGCCCTGTGATTCTGGGTGTGGTGTGTGGGGGAGGTAGGAAATGCTAGGTCAACTAGGTACCATGTTCAGTTTCTTCAGCTATAATGCTACGTTCTACCCGTTAGCTCATATGAGATTGGAAAATAGGAGAGTGATGTCAGTACAAAGTGGGGTCTGTTGGTTCCAAACCAATTTGATTTTTCCTAGCAAGTAGAGGCTGTGGAGTGAAAGTAAAATTGCAACCTTCATCTGGAAAGGAAAAGCCTCTGAGCTCAGCTGCTGCACAGGCGGAAGCCCATTCATCTCTATTTTAAGAAAATTAAAAGTGAGCCACCTGCACCCAGGGGTCCCTCCCCAGGGGGGTGCAGGTTTGGAAGCCTCACAGCTTGTACCAGGTTGCACTTCCTCTTGTGCCAACCTTAAAGACCTTTTTATACTCAGAGCTTCACTTCCATTCCACCACCAAGACAGAGCCCCTCAACTGCTTTGATGCATTTTTAATATTGCCTGAGTCAGCCCTCAGCCAGGAGGCTTGGCACCCTTGGGCTGTCCGAGCTATTTCCTGAAGCCCCAACTCTTTTTTAAAGTTGTGCTCCCATTACTAAGCTGCATAGGTTTCCACTTGTGCCTCCAAACTTACCTTTCTCATAAGCCCCGGTGTTTTGAGTATGGTTTTGTAAAATGCGTATATTGTGGGATAGCTGAAATGCTTGATTGCTCCTCGGCCTTAGTTTCAGTGGTTGTGTTTATGTTGGCTCTCTGGCCTCTGCCCTTGTGTGGCAGGAATGAGTGACAGTGCTCACAGCCCTTCTCTCTGCAGGTGGCTCAGAAGGAGGGAATACAGACAGCGCCTTTCCTGAAAACTCCAATGTCACACTCATAACGACCCTCAGCCCTGCACACCCCAGCCCTGCTGCCTTACCTACAGGTGGCTCAAGAGAGAGGAATATAGACAGCCCCTTTCCTGAAAACTCCAATGTCACGACTCTTGGCCCTGCACGCACCAGCTCTGCTGTCTTACCTGCATTCACTTCCAACATCACCACCACACCCAACTCCTCAGGTGTGACTGCTTAGGTGACTTCAGCTATGGACAATGAAACGAAAACTCAAAACTTGAAGGCAGCTCTTTTATTACATGCCACATATTATTTGTGGTTTTCCTATTTGGTAAAATTTCCATATTTGTATTAATTTAGGCAAAAGAAACTTTCTAGTAAGTTTTTCTAGGTAAGTTCTATTTTATTAGTCATATTATAAATGCTCATGGCAAGAAAGAATAGTAAATAAACTTGAACGTCATATAGCCCTGGGATCAAATCCCATGTTTTCTACCTTCTAATTGACTACAGGACAAATCACTAATACTTTCTAAGTCTCAGTCTTTCCTTCTGTAAAAATGGAGATGATACTTATTTCCTGCGATTAATGAAAGATTAATTAATTAGTGAGGATTCAATATGTAAAAAGTGTGACAAAAGAGTAATTGTTACTTCTGTTAGTATCCAAAATAAGGAGAGTTGTAATTAAAAGAGAATGGAATAGTTTGAGGAAGATCTCCAATCAGGTAAGAATCACACCAAGGAATTATGTTTCCCTTCAATGCATGCAATGTTTGGTTGAAATTGCTTGAGATACTGTTAATTTCAAGGGCCATTCACAGGTGAACCTTTGATTCACTTTGTGATTTGAAAAACAAGCAAGTGTCAAATCAAAGGAGGGTTTCTAAAACAAAGATTACGTTAGGAAGTGACCTTCGCTAAAGAGTTTTCCCTTCGCCCTTCAAAATGACAAACTCATGCACATTTATTCTTCTGTTTGTTTTCTTGCAGCTTCCTCTGATACACCCCCTGTGTCACCGACTCTGAGCACTGCGGCAAGCACTGTCCTGTCGATCACAACAGGTGACAACCTTACCCTCCGTCATGCAACTCTACAACCCGCTATGATGGGGTTGTGCTCACGACGGGGTCCTCCTCCTCCTCTACCTGCTCTCCTTTCTTTGAGAAATTTCATTAAATATTTTAGTCCTAAGGGCCATGGAACAGCAGCTAGACCTTTCCTTATTTATAGTACAGCAGTTGAGGAGATCAGGACATAATGTGACTGTCATGACCCATCATATTGTTGTCGTAGCATCTCCCCAGAGTTGTATGCTTTAAGAACACATGTATGACCAATAACAGAATCTACTAGAACTTCTTTTGCTAAGAGGGGGTATTGGTATTAGTATGGAAAAGGCTGATTCCATCAAAGGGGCTCTCTGTGGTGCATAGCAAGGGACTGATCACAGAGTTCAGTTAAACAGCCAGGGGGCGTCGAGGGAAAGGAAAGAGGTTTGGGGGAAGCGGCCCCAGCAAGGGTGGTATCTGTGGATCAGGGAGCAAAGGAAGAGCTTGCAAGCCCACTGTGCTCTCCTAAATTCCTCCTCATTCAAAGCAAGATTAGCAGAGATCTCTCAGCTTCCACAAAGCACATTTGCTCCTAGTTCTTTGGCTGAATACATAAACCCACATACGATGCTCCTCTGTTTGCTGAGAGAGGAGTTTATTACCATTGGTGTGCACAGAGCATACAAAAGTTAAACTGGAGAATGAAACAGCCCTTGATTATCATCTTCTTTTCTTCTTTTTTTTTTTTTTGTAGAGACAGAATGTCACTTTATCGCCCTCGATAGAGTGCTGTGGCATCACAGCTCACAGCAACTGCCAACTCCTGGGCTTAGGTGATTCTCTTGCCTCAGCCTCCTGAGTAGCTGGGACTACAGGCACCTGCCACAAGACCCGGCTCTCATCTTATTTTCTTAAAAACAAAAGCATAAACCTCATTCTGTGGGGATTCTAATGAAATAAATCTACTTTGACTTTAATCAAGGGAATGAGTACCTTTAAAATATTTTTGGCCATATGAACACTCAGCCATGTTACCATACCACAATCGGATGTGTAAACTCTTAATATTGTTATCATCACAATTGTGTTCATTGGGAAAATTCATGAAAATGCTTTATAGAACTAGCTCATTAGTGGATAAAGTCTGACATTTTAAGGTTAAAACATTGTGCTAGGTGAACGTTACATGATCTGTCCCACCTACCCCAACAGTTTTTATAGTCTATGAAGTCGAAATATTATAAATTATCTTTTCCCAAAATGACACAGCACTGTTCTAAAGCAAAATTTTAATAATTTGCATTCTTCTTTTTTTTTCTCTATTACAGTTACTACTCCTAAGATACCCTGTGGTAAGTGTGTTGACCTAGAGGCAGCAGGCCTCACTCTGGAATAGCATTGTAATTACTTCTTTCTTCATTCCAAGCTGTCATGATCCACTAGCAAACTGAACTCATTGGCTCTGATTTCTTCCAATGACCACCTCCAAATTTTAAAGCAAGTCTCCCACGGTGGCGAAAGCCACAGTTTGTTTAATTAATAATAAGTTCTTTTATCTTTATTTTTATTTTTTTTTGAGACAGAGCCTCAAGCTGTCATCCTGGAGAGAGTGCTGTGGCATCACAGCTCACAGCAACCTCCAACCCCTGGGCTCAAGTGAGTCTCTTGCCTCCATCTCCCAAGTAGCTGGGACTACAGGCGCCCGCCACAACGCCTGGCCATTTTTTGGTTGCAGCCGTCATTGTTGTTTGGTGGGCCCGGGCTGGATTTGAACCCACCAGCTCAGGTGTACGTGGCTGGCACCTTAGCCCTTTGAGCCACAGGTGCCGAGTCAATAAGTTCTTTTACAATCAGGTTCCAGCCACCTCTCCTCTCCCGTCATTGCCTCCTCACCCTCTTCACTTAAGTAATGTGCAACTACTTACAGTTTTCTGTTAAAGAAAAATCACTGAATAAATGAATATTTGTTGAAAAAATATTTTTATCAGTCACAGAAATTGTTGACACACTAAAGAAAGGTATTTGGGAGGGTCTATCACCTATGATAATTTTACATAGTTAAAGAAATGAAGGAGGACCTGAGGCCTCTAAATAAAGAATGTTCCACATATTTGGAGAAACAGATAACTAGGTTTTAAATCACAAGAGTAATTATGGCACAAAGCTAGAAGAAGAAATTTTCAGTTGTGTCATTCTTTTGTGCATCAACTCAGCAGTAGTTACTGAATTCCTACTAATGACAGATATTATATGTAGATCTGCATTTATGGCGATAATCTAAACAGACCAGATTTTGCTCACCCGTAAATTCACAGTTCAGTTAGGAAGACAGACATTTGTCTGATAATAATCCAAATATAAATGCACAAGCTGAGGTTCTTTCAGAAAGGGAATGAGGCAAGAACAATATGGCGGCATCTGATGCATTTCCTCAATGGTTTTATGTTCTTGGGGGTGTTTTGTTGATGATTTGCTATTTTAAAAAATATACGTCAAGGAATTTGCATTTAACATAATTTTATTCATTTTGTAAGAAGAGATAATGGTCACGGTTTCATTTTCTTTCAGAGAGCAAATATGCAGGCATCTCTGTGAATTACACTTATGACAGGACAAATGGATCATTTACAGCAAAGCTCAATGTTGATGACAATGTGACATGTGAAGGTTTGAACTGTGCAAACAAGGAGATTCGTAACCTAAAAGAATGCAAAAATTACACTGTTAATATAAGTGCCAAAACATGTGCTCCTCCAGCTAAAAAGTTAAAATTAGATGTCCCACCAGGTAAATCGATTTGTTTCTATTTCTATATTTACAATTTTAAAAAGTATGATTTCATGTATGGCAAGAGCCAGTTTGGCGAAGGAAAGGGCTGAGAGAAAAGAAGTCTGCTATATTCAAGTGTATGAACTTTTTTGCTTTCCTAACCAAGTAAAAATTACAAAGCAATATAAGCCTTCTGTTTACATGCCTTAGTCACCCCCCCTACTTATTTGACAGAGGCATTGATATAGATGAGTTATAGCTTACTTTGCCAAGTGATTGGCTACTTAGTCTTTCTTTTTTCTTCTCTACTTAATTAAAGTCATTTAATATAAATGTGCATGTACTTCTTTCAAGTGCGAATTTGTCTGTAATATGTTGGGGAAAAACATACAGTTAAGAATTTGACATTCATTGGAAAACCCAAATACGTTCAAAGGAAAAGGTCGAGCTGGTTTTCCCAACTGAGTTATCGCTGGGAAAGAGAAAGAATGAAAGTTGTCAAGCAGACTTCAGGAAACATTTCTCACAAAAATGCATTTTGGGAAAGGGATTCAGGGCCTGTGTAATTTTAAAAGATATCTCACATCATTTAACAATTCCAGATTATTGATCAATTTATTAACATTTAAATATGTTAAAAATCTGACAAGTTTTGAAAACAGAAATTCACTTAAGTTATTCATTTTTTTCTAAATACTACTGAAATCATTCATCAGTTGACCACAGAAAATTATCATACTGAAAATTTATTCCCCAAAAGAGAAACCTCCAAAACTCTGTATACTATTATTTAATTAAGAATCAAAGAGTAAACACAACATTGAAGGTGTAAGCAAATATATAAAGTGGAATGAATGCTTTGAAATGCGCAAAGATTGAAATTTTATCTGAATGGTTACCTGAATTTCATTTTTATTTTTATGCTGTTTTCATTACTGTGGATTTATAGCCTAAAGTCTGGGAGGGTGAAGCACAGGCTTTGTTTTTATTATGAAAATAGTCTTAGCTAAACAGAGTTTTTCTGGTTCCATACAAAATGTACTAGTTTTTCCATTTCTTCAAAATATGTTGTTGGTACTTTTATGGGGATTGCCTTGAATCTGTGGATTGCTTTGGGTAGAACAGACATTTTGTTTCATTTTTAAAAGTAACACAAATTCTAAGTGAAATACTACCAAAATAAATGGTCTTGAAAAATAACAAGGTAAATAATAAAAAAACACAACAGCCAAGAGTTATTAGACTTTAACAAAATTAGTCTCAATGCTGGTCAAATTATGCTATTAATATATTTTCAGTGACTTTAATAGAGAATACAGCACAAGTTATAAAATATTAATTAAGTCTATTTGTGAATATTTTTGACAGAGCCTGGAAAATTTCAACTAGTTAACTGTACAGACAAGGAAAAAGCAAATACTACTATTTGTTTAAAATGGAAAAAAATTAGTGAACTCTCTGATGATTGTGATGAAAATAAATTTACATACAGCATTCAATGTGGTAAGAATACAACACTTATCAGAGAATTTTTTGTGGTAGGAAGCTGTTCTAAATACTGTTTAATTTTCTCTCACTCTTTCTTTCTGCCCCCTTCTGTCTCTTTCTTCTTCTTTTTCTTTCTTTTTTTTTTTTTTGTCTGTGGTATATTTGGAGTCAAATAATTTGTATTGTCTATGGTGCTCAAACAAATTCACAAAATAGATAAATATATTCCCTGAAAAGTGAATACTGAAAAATTAAGTCTAATAATTTACCAGAATTTTCTTTTCTTTTTTTTTGATACAGAATTTCACTATGTCGCCCTTGGTAGAGTGCGGTGATGTCACAGCTCACAGCAACCTCAAACTCTTGGGCTTAAGCAATATTCTTGCCTCAGCCTCCCATGTAGCTGGGACTATAGGCACCTGCCACAACGCCCGGATATTTTTTGTTGTTGTTGCTGTTGTCATTGTTGGTTAGCTGGCCCAGGCAGAGTTTGAACCTATCACCTTTGGTGTATGTGACTGGTGCCATAACCACTGTACTACGGGTGCCGAGCCGATTACCAGAATTTTCTTGACAATTGTTGTTATACACAAGGCATTGTTGATGAGATTATAAGAGAGGGGGTTATGAAAATGATGATACACATATTTTGATAGAAAGAAAGGAAAACAAATATAAAATTATATGATTCAAGATTTAACTTTGTCAGACCTTCATCAATAAAATTCATACACAAGTCCAAGAACACTTAGATAACAAGAAAGCAGAAAAAGAACAGTAAGTGCTTCCAGGAATAAGATTGGGTGCAAATTAAGGCCACCAATAATTGAGATAGCATTTCCTTTTAAGTATATTTGAATTTAATGAGATGGATTTTCCCATCCCCTTAGCCATCTGCCAGGTCATATTTGGCACAACAAACAAATAGAGATGTGTGCACATGTGTACCCACACCCAGAATGGCATATGGCACTGGTTGTAATCATCATGTAATCGTCATAGCCTATGATCCAAGAAGTATGAGGAAAGCACAACCAAAGATAAAAGACAGATGATCAAAACATGATCTGTCTAGAAAATCTATGAGGCAAAGGCTGAGGTGTTATCTCAGTTTCTCAAAAGACAACAATGCACTGATGCCTCATTCCATCAGTTAAGGTAGGGACATTCTTAAATTAAGTTCTACTTTCTATATACAGGCTGAGAATTCCTAATCTAAAAATCTAAAATTTGAAATGTTCCAAAATTCAAACTTTTTGAGTATTCACATGATTTCACAAGAGGAAAATTTCAAAGCTGACCTCATGTGACAGGTTACCATCAAAATGCAGCCACAGGACTCACAGTTGATTCAGTGTCCCCAAGAGGAAGATGTTACAGAATTACCTCAGGCTTTCTATGGAATGTGTGCATAAAACCCCAGTGAATTCTGTGTTTGGACTTGTATCTTAGCTCTGTGATCTTTCATTGTGCCTATGAAAATATTCCAAAAAATGAAAACATCTGAAATCCAAAACACTTCCAGTCCTATGCATTTTAGATAATGGGTACTCAATGTGTATTTTTTGTAAAAGTTGGGCCCACAAAAATCATTTTCAGAACCTTTGACTTATTATTTTTATCATTTCCGTTGATTGATAAAAATTGATAACAATCTACTAGTTGTTATAGTTATTACACATATAAAGTCAGAAAAGAAAGTTACATGTGTAATATTGTGCTAATATACTCGTATGCAATACTTCTTTCTTTCAGGTAATCAGACATATAAAAGTCAAACAATAACAATACCACACCTTCAACCTGAACATGATTATAATTGTTTTTCAGAAGTATTTTATAATGACAAAAAGTATATGAATGTAAACAAAACTATTCGAACAGATGTTGGAAGTGAGTATATTTCTTACATTTATATGTAAAAATACTTTTATGTTCTTATGTAATAATTCTTTGAGAATCAGAGGAAATGATGGTATTATGTTAGAACAAGAGTTTCAAAAAATAAATTTCTATTAATTTTTGAAGTTGAATTTAAAAAAAAAATTACGCTGGGCCCAAACATTTTTTTTCCAAATTATAGGCTGTTATGAGGTTATGTAGGAAATAAAACTGAAATGAGTAAAATGTTTTGTTCACTTATTTCCCCTTTCTTCCTGTGGCATCCCTCCTTTTTGGCACACTCTTTCACCTCCCTCTCCTCTATTAGATCCTGCCTGTAGTACAAATAAAGGGAGCAAAGAAGCAGAGTGGTAAATCTATGTATGGATGGGAAGATGGACAAAAGTAATGAAAAAGTGTTAAAACAATATTAATTACACGTATGATGAGTTATGAATTAACCACAGGAAAAATAGATTGTGTTGCTTATAAACATTATAGAAAAATTCTACATATCACAGCAAGAAAAGATGGTGGTGGAAAGGGGGAGAAAGAAGAGGGAAGAGTTTACTTTTGGATAGTTCAAGTCAAAGTTGTGTGCCCTTCACTTGGAAGGTGTGTAATATACCCCTGTGATGCAACTTTTAGGTGTGAATTCCCCCTTCCCCTTTTCCTTCCTGCCACCTATGTGAATTTCATTGAATTTTGCTTCCATATAAGCATGTAAGTTTGACCAACTAGCTCCAGTTTTTTCCTGAGCTCATGTGGTGTTCATTTTTCCATTCTTGCAATACTTCACTTAGGAGAATGGTCTCCAATTCCATCCAGGTTGTTACAAAAGATATGCATGTACCCCTGTAATGTTCTAAAATTAATAAATAAAATCAAGAAGTAGAAGGAAGAAGAGAGAGAGGGGAAGAAAGGGGGAGAAGGGAGAGCTACAGAGAGAAGGAGGGATTAGAGAAAGGGAGAGAGATATTAGGTAGAAAACAATGGGTGGGATAGTGGAAACATGTTATAGTCTATCAAAAGTTACAATAAATATAAATGGGTTGGACAGATAGTCATATTTGGGCCAAGACTCATTTTGGGAGAATTTTGTTAGTTTTAAAGTAGACAAAGTGATAGCTTAGAAGAAACTTTTATGACTTTGCTGTGTATTGAATGGAAATCGATGGAAAGTGCTTGGAACATAAATGCAAAGGTAGCAGAAGGGAGAAAATAATATAGAGTATGTACTATTGAAAGTGGGAGCAAACAAAAATAATAAAAATTTATCAACAAATCTAAATCCTAGTCTCAAGGGATTAATGAAATAGCCAGATATCAAACAAAACAACCCTTCTCCTATGGAGTAGACAAGAAAAAGAAAACTAAAGAATAAGATAAATTCTAAAAATTATAAAACAACTTTGTGTGCAATTTAGAAGGTTAGAATGGTAAATTGTCTAAACCAATGAATTATGAGCATTTGTCTAGGAAGAATTAGAGATGTGGAATTAAAATTATCCTCACATATCTCTTCACCACGTCACACATACTATTTGCTTACTTGACACACAGGTACAAAACCATGAAGAGAAGGTAGTTTTTCAAAGTTATGCGAATAGTCAAAGAACAGATGATTATTATTTTATCAAACTATTCTATGGTAAGGAGGACAGGGACACTTATCAACTCATTTTGACTATGGTTGGGGTTTGGTGTAGGATTAGCATTAATTCTTCTATAATGTGGGTACAAAACTTGTTCAAAGCTGAGGCAGCCATTGGCCTGTCTCATTTATGAACATGGGAACTAAATGGGTAATGAAATATTAGCAAAATGGATTAAAAATCATATGTTATCAAGGTTTATTCCAGTAATTCAGAAATCTCCGGGATCAGAAGAGAGCAATTTTACCATTTTACTTATTTCACTTGAGAAAGAAGAGGGATTTTTGTAAGATCACTGCAAAAAGAGCCACATTTTTTTCTTTCATTTTTAAGTCTTAACCTTTAACTCACATATCACACAACATACCCTTTAAAATGTACACTTCAGTGATTTTCAGTAGTTTTAGAGTTGTGCAGCCATTGCCAACATCAATTTTAGAAAAGTTTCATCACACCAAAAAGAAATTCTGTGTTAACAATTACTTCCATTTTCCCTCTCGCTCCCCATTTCTCAGCTGGCAACCAGCAATTTACTTTCTGTCTAAATGGATTTGCCTTTTCTGGACATTTCATATAAATAGAATCATACATTCTGTGAACTTTCACCATTGGCTTCTTTCACTTAGCATACTGTTTTCAAGTTGTACTTGAAACACAGTATACCTACTGTAATATGCATCAATTCTTCCTTTTATATTGCTGAATAATATTTCATTGCATGGATATGCCTTATTTTGTCTGTACCTTCAAAAGTTGAGTGACATTTAGTTTGTCGTCACTTTTTAGCTCTTGAGAACAATGCTGTCGTGAACATTTGCATGCAAGGTGTTGTGTACCCATCTTCATTTCCCTTAGTTGTATATCTGGACTTGGAAATTTGTGAGTCACTCAGCAACTTTATGTTTTCTATTTTGAAAAACTGCCAATCTCTTTTCCAAAGTGAATTTACCACCTTATATTTTAATCTGAAAAGTGTGACTGGCAAAATTTTTCCACATTTTCATTAACACTTATTTTTAATCTCTTTTACATTTTAATCATCCTAGTTTATATGAAGTGGTATGTCATTAAGATTTAGATTTGTTATGTTTTAACTGCTAATGATATTAAGTACATTTTTATGTATTTACTGGTCACTTGTATATCTTTTTTCTACTCGAATCCTTTGTTTATTTTTAAATCAGATTTTTAATTTAGTTGTAGTTTTTTTATATGTTATACAAGTCTTTAGTTGGATTTAGAGATATATTCTCCAGTTCTGTAAGTTATCTTTTTACTTTTTTGATATTTTTTGAAGCATATGTTTAATTTTAATGAAGTTCAATTTTTCTATTTTTATTTTTGTTTATGCTCTAGGTATCATATATAAAAATCTATTGCTAAATCCAAGACCATTCAGACACATCCACATATCTTCTTCTAAGAATTGTATAGCTTTAGCTCTTAACTTTAAATCCATAGTTTACTTGGAGTCAATATTTGTAATAGTCTGAGGTAATGGTCTGATTTCATTCTTTTACATGTGACTACCCAATTTTTCTAGCATCATTTGCTGAAAACACTGTTCTTTCTCAAATGAATGTTCTTATCACTCTTATAAAAAGTTAGTTGATCATAATAATAGGTTTATTTCTGCACTCTCAGTTCTATGTCATTGATTTGCATATCTGTTCTTATATCAGAACCACACAGTTGATTACTTTTTAGTGAGTTTTGAAATTGGGAAGTGTGTGTTGTTTAAATTTATTTTCTTCTTCAGGATTGTTTAGAATATCTGAGAGTTATTGTAAATTGAACTGCGATAAACAGTCTAGTGCAAGTGTTCTTATGATAAAAGGATATTTTTCCAGTAATGGGATTGCAGGATCAAATGGGAGGTCTTGCTTGAGTTCTTTGAGGGTTCTCCATAGTTCCTTCCAAAAAGGTTGTATAAGTTTGTAGTTCCACCAGCAGTGTTCCTTTCTCTCCGATGGAGACTTTACAGTCTTTGTATTAACCTGCATGGAAGTGGAACATTACATTATTTACATTACATATTTACATTATTCTTAGTAAAGCATCACAAGAATGGAGAAGCATGAATCCTATCTATTCAATTTTGATATGAGGACAATTAATGACAATTAATGGCATAGTGGGGGTGGGGAAGGGGAGAGCAGAGAGAGAAAGAGTGGTGGGGGGAAAGGAAGAGCAGAGAGAGGGAAGGATCGAGGCAGTGGGGTCTTGGTGTGTGCCACTGTGGGGAAAACATGATTGAAAGAAGGAGTAAAAAAATAAAAATAAATATAAAAAACTTACACTTATATTACGAATATTGTCAAAATTTAAGTGAAATACTGAAGAATTTCAAAGCCAATAAAAATAGCTGATATGAAATGGAATTTCTCTACACAACTGTATATGACATATATTACAGAACGATTATACTTTTCATGGTATTTCTTTTATTCATAACATGCTACATGTGTGAGAGCAGGTAGAGCCTGGAAAGGGGACATGAAGGAATTAGTCAATAAAGGGAGATGAATAAACACAGGAGGAGGAAAGGAGGGCAAAGATTTAAAACCTGGGTAAATGTTTGAAGTTAAAGAAAAAGGGAAGTTAGGAAGACAAGATGAAACAGGGGAGAAGTGTTTTGTTTTAGAAAAGGTGAGAAGAGGAAAGAAGTGAAGTCTGGGAGAGGTGCTCTAGGCGTGGTCCTTAAATAAACACAGTGACTCGTCTCTTTACAGCACAATGGAGCAGTCTTATTGTTCACTCAAGACATGTTATTTCAGGATATTTTGAAGTCTTGTTGGCTGATGTAACCATTCAAAAACATGGATATACCACAAATCATTTCTTCAAGTATTATACATTTGGGTTGTGTCTACTTTATAGGCCAACATAATAATAGTGCTATGCACCTTTGTGTACAGGGTTTTTGTGGGTATATTTTAATTTCTAAGAGAGATATACCAGGGGAATTTCCAAGTTGTGCAGTACATCTATCCTTCACATTTAAAAGAACTGTTGGACTATTTTCAATAGTGGCTGTGTCAATTTTTATTAAAGCCACGATATATGAAATTCTCCATTTCCATACATCTTGGCAATCTTATGATTATTTGTCTTATGAATTATAGCCACCTGAGTGATGTCAGGTGGTATCTCACAACTTCAATTTCCATTTCCCTGATCACTAATGATATTGAGCATTTTACTGTAATTCTTGGACCTTTACATACGGTAAATGCTTTGGAGAAATGTCGATTTAGACACTTTGCCTATTTCCCATTGAGTTGTTTGTCTTTTTATTATTAATGTGTAAGGATTCTTATTGTATTCTAGATATAAATCCTTTATCAGACACATTGTTTGCAAATATTTTCTCAAATGTTTAGAGTAGACTTTTCATTTTCTTGTTAGCATCTTTTGAAACTTGAAAATCTATACCTTTGATAATGTACTATTTATCAATTTTTTTCTTTTATTGCTTATAATTTTGGTATCATATCCAATAAAATCATCTCCCAAATCCAAGTTTATGAAGTTCTAGACCTAAACATTTACACTTTTAAGCGTTTTATGGACGCTGAGTCTCACATTTAGTTCTTTGATCCATTTTGGTTACATTTTTGTGCATGAATGTTATCCTAGAATCATTTGTTGAGGCATGCATTATGATTCATGTATCTATTCCTTTACTTTTACTAAACTTCTTAATTACTAAAGTTTTGTAGTGTGTCCTGAAACCAGGATGTATTAGTCCCTAACTTTTGTTTTTCTTTAAAGATAAGTTTGAATAATTCATTGCCCTTGCATTTCTATATAAATGTAAGGGTCACTTTGTTAATTTCTGCAAAGAAATGAACTGAGATTTTAACAGAAATTGCATTTAATCTGATGTCTGACTTGGCAATATTAACCTCATAATAATATTAAGTATTCTGTTCTGTGAAGATGGAATGTTGTTTTTCATATAATTATGTTATTAATTTCTTTCAACAAGGTTTTACAGTTTTCTTACTACATTTTGTACTTTTTGTTAAATTTATTTCTAGTGTTTTATTTGTATGCTATTGAAGAGAAAATTTTTTCTTAATTTTACTTACAGATTGTTTGTTGCCAGTTTAGAGAATGTAATTGATTTTTGTGAAATAATCTTGTGTCATGTAATATCAATCAACTCACTTATTAACTCTAATAGTTTTTTTAATAGAATGCTTACGTTTTTCTATAGGCAAGATCATGTCTGCAAATTTTCACCTGTATAGTTTTGCTGGAGAGGGGATAAGTCTTCCTGAACTGCAATTCTAAAAGGCTAGGAACAATTTGGTACTAATATTTCACATAATTGGGGTGGTGAATATTTATAAGTTCAATAGATACTTCTGGAAAACTTAATATATTCTGAAGATAGTGTCATTAACCTGACAGATACGCTTTCATGGATCGTATTTCTATTAAGAATATTGCTGTGAAGATTGATATTCAATAATAAATAGGTAAGAATATTAAAAATACAAGTAAGTGGTAAAGAAAACAATAATATAAAGTAGCATAACAATGTGATAGAAAAAAAATAGATTGAGGTGGGGGCAAAAACACTCTACATGGAGTGATTTGGGAAACTGCTCTAAGTCTGTGCTGTTGGAGCTGAGATGAGAAGATAATCTCAAAGAGCCTGCGTGAATAATCTGGAAAAGTTGTCTGAGACAAAGGAAAGTTCTAAGTGAAACTTTGAATAACAGTAGCAGCTAATGATATTACATATCCAATCATGCCACAGGCCCATTACAATGTAAACACTTCATTTACACATTAAACCTCCAAAGAATTTTAGAATATAAGTGCTGTGTTAGGGCTGTCTCACAAATAACAAGGAGGCAAATAATTGGCCGAGCTGAGAATTAAATGTAGGAAGGCTGGGCTCCAGTGAACCCCCCCCCAAGTATTTACAGCATTCTCTTCCTTGAAATGCATCTATTGTAAGACAGTATTTAAGAGCTGACAACCCTGGAGAGAGGTGTGTCATCGAAACTTTGGAGTGAAACAAGAATAAATTAGAAGAAGGCCCTGAGTTTCAACTAATATATTTATTTTGTAGTGAAAAGAAGAAAAAATCATACTCCCTTTGTTTAAAAAGGTCAAGGGAAAGTTTTACTTACTTTGTTTTACTGTTGTTGTTATTATTCTTTAAAGGTTATTGATAATTCAAGTGAAGAGCTACTTGAGAAAGAGATATTAAAGATCCCAGATTAAGTACCGGCAGCTGAGAAGGTTCTCATTTAGAAGAAATGAAGATAGACAGCATCGGGAAAGCATCATCAAGAAGTTTGTCTTTGTGGAACAATTCCTGTTCCAAAAAAATTATATGCTTTCTCAAGCTTAGAATGGATTTTTCAAAGTAGAGAGTTATTTTAAAGCTAAGTAGGACCTTGGATCACATGAGGAGATTCCACATAAAAGGACATTTACCTTACAGCAATTAACAGTATTCCGAGTGCCTCTGAGTTCTATAAGTTCAATTTAAAGGAACTTATTTTGAATTGTTTATAAACTATTAATAATCCACTAAACTAAAAACATAGATATTTGAACATGATTTTAAATAATTATGCTTATAGGAACTGTTATAAAAATGTGTTTATCTTACATGTGTTTTAGTAGGATACAGATTATACGTGTATTAGTAGAATACAGATTCACTTTACTTTCCAATTAGTAGAGGAGATAAAAGACATAAACATAGAGATAAAGCAGGTGTAAGTAATAATAATAAAAAAAAATCAAACAAATCATAGCCATACGGGGATTAGTTTACGTACCTGAAAAGAAATGTGTGTGCTCTGATGAGATTCAATAATAGTTCAATTACAATGTATCTTATGAAAGGCCAGGTAAGGGACTGAAACAAATATAACAAGTTCAAAATAGTTTCTGAGAGTCAATTAAAAGCACTGACAAGCAATTATATACCTACATAGAAATCCAAAATCAAATAAAGTTGGCTTAGTTACCGATATAGCAGGTAATTGACCAGATGTATTCTAAATTAAGGCAATCTAATATTTGTATCACAGGAGTAAATGAAATTATTAAACCAATTTCTCCTAAATAAAGTGGGAGAATAAAGCAAAATTTATAAACGTCCTTCTCGTTGTAGGAAAACAAGCTTAGGGCTGCTGCAGATTTTGCCTTCTGGTAGTTGTATAGTGATTTCATTATATATCACAATGTAATAATAATAATAGCCATAAAATACACAATAAATGCACACTTGAATCATCCTGAAACTGTTTCCTCACCCCAGGTATATGGAAAATTTTTTCTTCCATAAAACTTGTGCCTGATGCCAAAACAGCCGGGGGCAGCTGGGCTCCTCTGTCTGGTTTCCACAATCCTAATTCCCCTGAGTGACAAACATGAGGTCATCCGACTCATTTTCGTTACTTGCTTGCCTTCTCTCTATTTGTGTTTGAAACGCATAGACTGAATGATTTCTTTAGCCTTTTCCTGTTATAAAATGTTGTGACTTTATGATGAGATTTTTTGGTTATCCTAGAATGACTTTCTACTTTTGCAATTCCCACAACTGGTGCATTATCACTCCCCAGGTTGAAACCTCTGTAGTCACTTCTGAGAATTTCCCTGAACAGAAGGAACCATGTTGAGAGGATTTGAATGCATTTTTTTAATTGAATCATAGCTGTGTACATTAGTTCAATCATGGGGTACAGTGTGCGGGCTTCACATGCAATCTGAGATATTTTTATCAACCTGATTGACATAACATTCATGAAATTTTCTCGTTTATTATGTGAAAACATTATCAAAAATACATTACTGGGATCTGATGAAACTAAAAAGCTTCTGCACCGCCAAGAACATAGTAAATATCGCTAGCAGACAGCCCTCAGAATGGGAAAAAATATTCGCAAGTTATGCCTCTGACAAAGGCTTAATAACCAGAATACATAGAGAACTCCAACGTATTTGCAAGAAAAAAACAAGAGATCC
>CAUYON010146106.1:0-15231 GCA_963573935.1 Arctocebus calabarensis
TTTCATATAGTGATTAAAAGGCCATGAAGGCTGTGTTAAATAGTTCAATGAAAATATTTCAGAATGTATATAAAGTCAGCACATTGTGCCCCATGATTGCACCAATGTACACAATTATAATTTAATAAAAATTAAAAAAAAAAAAAGAAATGTGTCCCTAACACTTGTGATTCACACTGGGTCTTTTCTAATAGATGGGGTTCTACTGAGAACCGGAATACCAGGTATTTTAACTTGTGGAAATCCTTTTAATGTTGCGATGCTGCAGGGAAAGGTGAAGGCCAACATTCCTTGCTTCCACCTCTTTGACTTCCTGATCGCCTGCAGACATTACTGCAAACCTCAGCCACCATCGTGAGTGGCCAAGATCAAAGCCCTCTTCCCTGTTTGTCAAAATTTTCTCTCAACATCACCTTTAGTACGTCAGTTAGTCACATGGCTCTTGTTGTCATGTTTTAATCAATAGCCAACCTCCCCTTCACTGAGATTACTGAAGGACAAATCTCAGTAATAGCATTGACTGAATTATAAAATCAGCTTGTATTATTTTCCACAAGTAATTCAATAATTACCTCTAAAGAAATATAACTTGTTTGAAACTTGTTATGCATCTTGTTCCTGCCTCTTGAAAATATTTTTGCAAGTCTTTTGGTTTTGAGAATAAACACATTTTACCCATAATCACAGAATTGAAAACCTCTAAGCTTGCAACTTCTGCAATTATAGAAGCTTTAATCATATAAGAGTATAAATACATCAAAAGGGAATATCGATCTATGAACACAAGCAGAGACATTGTCTGATGCTTTTAAAATGATAATAAAACTTACAAGTCCAGTATAATATTTTAACTGCAATTGCATCTCAAAATACAGCATTCCATAAGTAAAGTGCCTACAACCAGGAAAAGCATAATTTATTCTGAAAGACAACTTTTGACAGAAGCAAAGGACTTGGGGCAAAAAAATCTAGCACAAGAGAGAAATTCTGCCATGTAGAATTTAATCTTATTATTTTAAATGAAGAAAACCCCACTGATGGTCACGTTTATTCTACTGCATATCATTTTTAAAATAACAATCATACTCCAATTCTGTACCTTCATATACATGGTGAAGTGCAACTGTCAAAAAGATATGAAGCCTACCAAAGAGATCTATAAATTTAGTGCAACTCCAATTAAAACACCAACATCACACTTTGAAGAACTTGAAAAAATAGTTCTTTGTTTCATATGGAACCAGGACAAAAAGACCTGAATAGCAAATGCAATTCTAAGAAATAAAAACAAATCTGGAGGCATCACGTTACCAGACTTCAGCTTATACTACAAGTCCTTAGTGATCGAAACAGGATAGTACTGGCATAAAAATAGAGACATAGATCTATGGAAGAACCTAGAAATAAAACCAGTCACATATCACCAACTGATCTTTGATAAACAAAACAAAATCATACACTGGGGAAAAGAATCCCTATTTTATAAATATTTCTGGAAGAACTGGTTAGCCACATGGAAAAGACTGAAACTGGGCTCGCACCTCTCACCACTTACAAAAATTGACTCATGCCAGGTAAAAGATTTAAATCTAAGACATGAAATGATAAAAATGGTGGAAGAAAACGTGGAACCATACTGACCTGGAAAAAAGATTTTATGGAGAAGACCCCATTGCCAATTGCAGCCACACCAAAAATAAATAAATGGGACCAGATCAAGCTAAAAGGCTTTGGCTCAACTAACAGCACAACAACTAAACAAACAGACAACCTTCATAATGAGAGAAAATATTTGCATATGATGAACCTGACAAAAGGCCTAATAAGCAGAATCTACAGAGATTTCAAAGTAATTAACAAGAAAAGTGCAAACAATCCCATTTATCATTGGGCATGAGTCATGAACAGAGATGTCTCTGAAGAAGACAGCAAATGGCTAGCAAACACATGAGAAAATGCTTATTATCCCTCATCATCAGAGAAATGTAATCAAAACTACCTTGAGATAACACTTAAACCCAGCAATAATGGTTCACATCATAAAGTCTGAAAGCTGCAGATACTGGCTTGGGTACAAATAGAAGGGAAAACCTTATACTCTGTTGGTGGGATTGCAAACTAAGATAGCTTTATCAAAGAAGTATGGAGAAAACTGGAAGAGCTAAAAATAGACTTTTCGTTTGATCCCACAATCCCATCACTAGGGATCTAACCCCCCCCAAAAGAAAACATTTTACCATAAGGACATTTGCATTTGAATGTTTTTAACAGCTCAATTCACAATTGCAAAGATGTGGAAACAACTCAAGTGCCCAACAACCCATGTAATGGATAAACTGGCATATGTATACCTTGGAGTACTATTCAGCCATAAAGAGAGATGGAGACTTCGCAACTTTTGTATTTACCTGGTAGGATTTGGAGAACATCCTCCTAAGGAGAGTATCACTGGAATAGAAAAGCAAGCATCAAATGTACTCAATGCTAATATGAAAGTCGTAGATCAGTGGTTCTCAACCTTTCATAACAACGAAAATAAATTTATGGTTGGGAGTCACCAGAACATGAGGGACTGTATTAAAGGGTCACAGCTTTAGGAAGGTTGAGAATCACTGCTGTTTTTTCCTCACCCACATCAGAAAGAACACATTTAAATTCAAAAACGGGGGAGTGAGGAGGGGGTGTGGTAAGTTCCTACCTATCCCATACAATGTAGGGGTATGTGACATGCCTTCTGGGTAAAGGGCTTCAAATATAACTTGGACTGTACCTAACAAATGCAAACAATGTAACTTAATTGTATGTACCCTTATATTAATCTGATATTTAAAAAAAATGTAGCCTGTAATCCACTCATTTTTCAAATAAAAATGAATTTCTATATTTTCAAATATATATTGAAATACAAAAATCAGTATCATATGGCAAAAATGTTTATAAAATGATCATAGTACTTAGTTTTTCTATTTTAGGAAAGTGGACAATAGTTATCATAAGAAAACTAATCTTAGTTAAATTATTTATTGACGGAGTGGTCACTATGGGAGTCTTCTGTTCAATCTCCTATGCTCAAAAGTGAACAAAAAATCTTCTAAAAATTTCAGGCAATTCTCTATTTGAAGTCTTGGGAAGAGATATTACAACTGCTGGGAATTTGCAAGAGTTATAAGACAATCTAGGTCATAATTTTGGTAAAAATTTAAAAAACTTAGGAAGTAGATGAGTCTGTAAAAAACTATAAATTAGTAAGACTAGCCATAGAAGAACTTCAAACTAAACTAGACAGATTACTATAGAAGGTATTGAGAAACCTGTTTTAAGTTCTACAATTGAATGGCCAAATGAAAAGTTAACTTTTAAAATAAAATCTACAGGCTCGGCGCCTGTGGCTCAACAGGCTAAGGCACCAGCCATGTACACCTGAGCTGGCGGGTTCAGATCCAGCCTGGCCCACCAAACAACAATGACGGCTGCAACCAAAAAATGGCTGGGCGTTGTGGCGGGCACCTGTAGTCCCAGCTACTTGGGAGGCGGAGGCAAGATACTTGCTTGAGCCCAGGAATTTGGGTTGCTGTGAGCTGTGATGCCACAGCACTCTATCCAGGATGACAGCTTGAGGCTCTGTCTCAAAAAAAAAAAATACTATCTACAGTGTGTAAGGAAGCCTTAGAGAACCTTTATAGCATTGTTTAAATCATAGACTTCACAAATAAAAACTTGTATCAACCTCTAAATATTTTTCTCTCATTTCATGAATGTTCACCTTCCCCAGTTATTCAATTTCAAGTTCATTAATCGACATGACTGTCTCTCTTCCTTACCTATACACTCATCTCCAAGGTCTTTCTATCGCTCTTCTCTAGACTAGTGTGACAACAAAAAACACATGGTTAAATTCAATTCTCCCTATTATGAACCTGCCTCTAAATCCTGAACAGATGACTGTGAATAGAAAAAATACAGAATGTTGTGTTACTGACATAACTTTTCATATATGACCACAAACTTTAAGTGGATGCCCAGTACAGTTTTATCACTTTTCTCTTGTTAATTCATGCTTCACTCAGCGATATCATTCAGAGACACCTTTGCCTCTTTTCACTCGCCCACATTCCTTCTCTTCCCTTCACTCTCAATTTATGATATTGTGTCTAAGAAAATGGAAAGAGCCAAAGTTGAATTTCCTTCCTTTCCTGCCACCATATCCTCTATACACCTAACATTGGTATTCAAATAATCTACCTTCCATTCTGCTATGATGGAAAGACATCTTTCTTTCACCTAAAATTAACCCTTTCTCTTAAGCCTTAGACCTCATTTCTTCTCAACAATGTAGGTTTTCACTACTTTAGTTATATCTTCTTTCTCTCACATCATCATTGTTTTTTCCATTTCACTAGATTACTCCCATCTATATGCAAATGTTATAATGTCTCTCATCTTAAAATTATTTGTTTCATTTACATTCACATCCCATCTCCTTATCACTTTAATTCTCTGCTCCATTTTATAACGAAATCTTTCAAAAGCGGGCACTCTTCATTCCTCATCTACACTTCCATGTACTACAACACTACTGAAATACTATATAAGGTGAGCACGAACTATAATATGGCCAAATCCCACAGTCAATTCTGAGTTTTTATCTTCCTTAATCTCTGAGTTTGACTCAGATAATCACTTTCTGTTTCTTGAAATATTTCTTCACTTGACTTGTAGTATATCACACATGCCCGGCTTGCCTCCTAACTTAATTGTTGACCTTTCTCAATCTCTCTGCCTAATTTCTTCTATTCTTCTTGAACTCTACGTGCTTAAGTGGATTCAGTGGACTCTGTCCTGGGAAATAAAACTCAGTTGCCTGTCTTTATATAGCACCATTTCCTGATAACTCCAAAATTTAGATCTCTCGACTAAGCTCTTTTCTGAGCTTTCAACTCATATCCAGTGCTTACTCGATTTTACAGCTCCACATGAATAGGTAATAGGCTTCTCAAACTTAATATATCTAGAAAAAAAGATGCACACTTCAGGCTTCCTCCTCCCCCTTAGCTTTTCCATTTCAGGAAGAATCATCACCATTTATTCAATTCTTCAATTAAAAACCTAGCTCCTTAGAGAAATGGTTTATTCTAGTACTGAGGCAGAAGAAATACAAAATAAGCCTGAAACATTGTATAGTGCCAGAAAGTAAGGGGGAAAAAAAAGACAAACAAAGTCATGTCAATGGTATACAATACCCAACCTGAAAGAGCTCTCAAGAATCAAAGTTGGAAGAATTTAGACAACAAAAATTAAATTAATTATGGCAATATTAGATTATAACCCAAAGAATAAAATGAATGAGTCCTTACTGACATACGTAAATTACCAAAAAAATAAGTAAATAAAGTGAAAGAAAAAATTTTCCTTACAAAAGATTTCCAATGACATATATAGAGACTCCCTCTTCAAGAAGAGGAGTTGAATCCTCACTCCCTATTTTGAGTGTGAGCTGGACTTAGTGAGTTGTTTCTAAAAAAATTGAGTGTGAAAAAATAAAAATAGTAATGAGTACTGTTACAGAGGAGAAACCTGCAAGGTACTATCTCAACCAACTGACAACCATTAAGACAACCAGTATTACATCAGGCTGACATTATATTCTCTCAGAGATGATTCATTAAGAAGAATAATTTACCTCTTTCATATCCTTCCCCAAAACTCATACTCTGAGTCTAATCATAAGAAAAAATTAGAAAAAAGTAAGATTGAGGAACATTCTAAAAAAACTGACTAATGCTTTTCAAAGAAAGCATGATAATGAAAAATAAGGAAAGACTGAGGAATTGCAGAGATAAAGGAGATTAAAGAGACATAATGACTGAATTCAATGTGATATCCTCGATTAAATTCTAGATCACAAAAAGTACATCCATGGGGAACCTGTAAAATCTGAGTTTGTTCTTTGGGTAATAGGACCATATCATAACGTTAGGGGGAGCTGGGCATAGGATTCATTGGAACTCTGTGTCATTTTGGCAACATGGTCATCATGGTCATTTCTTTCTTTCACCTCCTACAGCCAAACAATCAGCATCCCTTGTCAGGTGTGTCTTCAGTATGTATCCTGAATCAGATTGCTTCTCACCATCTCCACTGCTACCAACTTTGAGCAAAACTCCGTCTCTCACTTCCACCACAGAGGCAGAGGAAATATAAAATAAGCCTGAAACACTGTGTAGTGCCAGAAAGACCTTTAGGCTATCTCCACACAAGTATTAAGCTCTTTCCTGACTTCTTATATTTACTGTTCTTTCTCTCTAGAAGCCTGCTCCAACTCCAGATATCTCATGGCCCACTCCCTCACTTCATCAGGCCTCCACCAAAATGTGTCTCTATGGAGAGGTTTTTTTTAACTATCTTACTTGAAATAGTTACCCCCATTCCTATTCCCTAACCTTATTTTATTTCTCTTCACAACATATATGTGACATTATAATGTTATTTACTTGTTTATTATCTATCGCAACTCTTCATGTACAGATCAAAAGGGTAGCAGCTTTATCTTATTGAATGAATACATAAACACTTCGATGCTTGGCACGTAAGGGAAAAATGCGTAATCTTATCCCAAACTGGTAGAAGTATGTGTTTTGTGGTCCTTTTGAAAAAGCAATATGTCAGTATCTATTGTTAGTTCTCTCACAATTTGGAATCCTTTTCATCAGGATATAAGGACATTTTTAAAAGAACATGTATTAAACAGCTTTCTTCACAGTATTATAGAATAACAACTTAACCTGAAATACATGAACACCCATACGGAAAAGATCGAAAAACTGTTAAACATCCATCCCTTGGAATATTATGTAGTTATTAAAACAATGAAATAGAGCTATGATAAATAATTTGGAGAATTTCCATAAGGTGCTATCCAATGAGATAATTAAGATGAATAAAAATGTACATTATATAATCTATTTTTAGACCAAAGATCATTCTTGGGAAGTATACATGTTTATCTATGAATATTTAATGAAAAATATGAAAGGATGTAAACCAAGTTGTTAACAAGAATTACCCAACAGCAGCAAGAGACGTGAATGAAGGACAGAGGAGAAGGATGAAGAAAAGGGGAGCCTCAGAAAAAGAAAAAAATTAAACAAATGATGACATTTATGCCTTTACATGAAAATGTGTGTATGCATTAAAAAGAATTATGCAGGGGAATCAATTTTAAAGTGCAGAATGTTTTTTGAACATTAGGCTCACAATTTTTTAAAATAAAAATTAAATTTTAAATATAAAATATATGGCAGCTTCTTAATCTCACAGATAAAAACAAAGACTTGTTGCTAGAATTAATCAGATTCCCAGGAAATGCATAAATTCTCACAGATGGTCCTAGGAACACAGATAAATTGCAGACTATGTTAGTCAGTGTACTTTCATGCTCAGCGCAGAGAATAGAAATCAACCCTAAAAAAAGAAAAAGCGACATCCACTGATGGGAATAAAAGAGAGATCTTCACAGCATGTGTCAGCTCAACTTTTAGTAAATCCAGCAGCCTCTAGTGCCTACTTTAATTGTTACCATGGACATTTTCCTTCTGTAAACCACACAGTATGCCCCTAGAGCAGCGGTTTTCAACCTGTGGGTCACAACCCACTGGAACTGTATTAAAGCGCCGCGGCATTAGGAAGGTTGAGAACCGCTGTCCTAGAGGGTCAGAACATCCAATTGATGTCTCAACTGGTTTCTAGGGGTGTCCTGACAACTTTCCTTCTCTTAAAATTTGGAGGAAAAAATCACAGACTTTCTGATTAGAATATGTCTTTATCTTCTCTGCTACAATAAGATGTAAGAAGTATTTCAGACTCCCTCTGTACAAAGCACACCCAGTAAATATCTAATACATGTTTAAAGACTTTGTTTACCCTTTGGAAAGACAGCATGTATGGCAGACAGAAAAGTTATATATGATTGTATAATTAGTCTGACCGCACTTTGGTCTGTTGGTAACACCATGGAGCACATTATGCTAATGCCAAGTAAAAAGTGACGATGGAGGAAAAAGGGACTCTTCTGGATAGCCGATGAGGAAATTCCATTACAGAATTCTATTGGTAAACAGGCTGATTTCACGACTAAGGGATTATACTATAAAGTGAAAGCTGGATAACTCCTGAGTGAAGACATTTTAAAATATGATTAGAGAAATGCCAACTCAGTGCAGTTCCAGAGAGAAATGCATGTATTAGTGGCATGGCACGTTGATGTAACAGAAAGTGCATTGGCTCTAGAAAACCAGAAAAAAGAAGTTGACATCTTTCTGATACCCCTTTCCTCTGTGATGTGGAACAAATTACTTGGCCTCAGTTTCTTTGTCTGTCAAGTGGGCAAATGAACTCTGATTTTAAGTAAGTATTTTACTTATCTTATTTTACAACATGTGACTCAAAACAGATCCTCAATATATTCGTTCTCTTTATTAACCAGGAAAAGAAAAGACTGGAACAGAATGTGATGAAATATTTATAAATTTAAAATCAGTTAAGAGGTATTTCTATTATTCACTTATGAATCATTCTATTGTGCAGTATTGTTTTCAAAAATATTTGATTTGGATTTTCCTCAGGTTTACTGGCTATGAGATCAAAATGAATATCTAATTTGGTAATCATTATTATTGGTGGTCCAATATGTTTTTCTTCCTCCAATTTTTTTCTGGTAACATACTCCAGGTCTTCTTTCTTATTACCACAAGAAGGGAGAAGCAAATGAGACATTTCCAATCAAAGGACCTCATCTTTTGCCTTTGACTAGTTCAGGAAAGGGCATATGCCCCAGGGTAGGGATGTCATTCAGGGTCTGATTCAGAAAATGGAGCCTAGATCTCTACAGCCCTGCCCCCTAAAATCATTTTACCATAAGGACATGTATACTCAGATGTTTACAACAGCTCAATTCCCAATTGCAAAGATGTAGAAACAGCCCAAGAGTGTCCATTGACCCATGAATAGATTAATAAACTGTGGCACATGTATACCATGGAATACTATTCAGCCATTAAAAATGGTGAGTTTACATCTTTTGTATTTACCTGGATGGATTTGAAGAACAGTCTCCAAAATAAAATATCATTAAGAGTGGAAAAGTGAGTATCCCATGCACTCAGTACTAATCCGAAACTAGTAGATCAACAACTACAGGCTCACGTGAGAGAAAACCACAATTCAATTCAAGAAGGAGACGGGCAGGAAGAGTAACTTCCGGCCTATTGCGTACAATGTAGGGATGAAAGGCACACTTCTGGGGTGGAGGACTCAACCACAACTAAGTCTTTGGGCTTTGCCTTACAAACGCAAATATGACCTAATGATATGATTAGATATGACCTAATAGTCTCCCAAAATCAAAAAAGAAAAGCAAATGAAGCTTATGCCAGGTAGTCAGTCTAGTGGGAGGAATTTCATATGGGGAACTCGTACAATAGTTTTAAAAGATCTGAGTTGCCACAGAAAACAGTGAAACCAAAGAAATTCAGAGATTGAACTCAAAGAATGAATGTGAGGACAGGACCCAGTTAGCCAACCAGACACAGGTAGTAAGTGCCTTCTCCAGGCATGGGAAACAGATTTTCACATTTTAAACAGATCATCAAAGAAAGAATGTTAGGATTCACCAAGGAAATAATTAGAAGCAACAAAAGTGCGTAACGACAGGAATCAGCTGACACCCCTGGCCAGGAGGTGGCTAATAGCTGGGACAATCTCTTGGATGTGGTAAAACAGGAAGAGGGAAGCGCCCGGGTTCCAGTCACCAAGACAGGCTACAGGCACAATGTTACCAGAGCTCAAGAGCTGGTGCTTCCTAGTGGAGGCCAAATCTTTGGGGCGGTTGTTACATGGGGGCTGGGACCACAAAAAAATGGCCCATTATAGGAAGGACTGACCATAAGCAAAAGCAGCGTTCATTAGAAATACCCGCTGAGGCATGGACGGGTGGGTGGGAATACCCTGGTGTATTCATACTTCTGTCCTTCATTAGCCCACCAGTGCTTCTCATTTTCCAAGCCCAAAGAGAAGGCAGTAGACATGGAGATTAACAAGTGCAATTTGGCAGACACTGGATGTGACTTCGAACTGACACATACCTGCACACTGTGACCTGAACGCATATCTTAGATCCCCGAGAGCTAAGCTGCTGAAGCCATGGGTGAAGGAGATGCCTTCTTGCCTTCACGAACACGGGGCTGTGAGAGAACGTGCATTCCTACATGCAGGCAAGCATCTTCCACAGACCGTCTGAGAAACCCATAATTCCATATGTCGTAGGACAAAATAAGTCCAGTCATGGTGGATTGAGCTTGACATTTAAGCCCCAAATCCATTTTTGCCTGATGTGATCTCACCCCTGTCTTTCTCAGTTAAGTGAGTTATCTCTTTTTTGTTTAAGTTAGAGTATGTAAGAATTTTTTCATTTGCAATAAGAAGATTTGACTAAAATAACCATGACCCTTAACAATGAGGTGTGAGGATAAAATGCCAAATATTACCAGTAAAATAAATGAGGTTAAAGAATGAATGTGAGGACAGGACCTAGTTAGCCAACCAGACACAGGTAGTAAGTGCCTTCTCCATGCACAGGACACAGATTCTCACATTTTAAACAGATCTCCTAAGAAAGAATGTTAGGATTCACCAAGGAAATAATTAGAAGCACCAAAAGTGCGTAACGACAGGGATCAGCTGGCACCCCTGGCCGGGAGGTGGCTAATAGCTGGGACAATCTCGGATGTGGTAAGACAGGAAGAGGGAAGCGCCCGGATTCCTCTCACCAAGACAGACTTTTATGATCTTTGCTACCCTGGACTCAGAGCTAACATGGGGAGCTGCTCGGACGGAGATGGCACAGAGACATCGTTTCATAAAGGGAGCCCATGTTGCATCCCACGGACATCTCAGCCCGGAGCAGCTGGAGCCAGCACCCGTCTAAGAGCCCTGGCCCCGAGGAACCGTGGGTACGCCTGCAGCCATGCACAGCTCTGAGGAGGGAAGAAGGGGGGCCGCGCTCCCACGCAGCCTGGGGAGGGTCTGTGCTAGTCCCTTTGTTTGAGGTGAGATATGAGTGCACAGCTTATTGCACAGTTTCTTGACCACGCTGCCTGCCTGAGTGGGGTTCCAGGCTTTCTGGCACAGGTCGAAGGCTCCATTTTGTGAGTTAGACACTGGGAGGAGGCTCAATGTGGCTTCAGCCCTCCCCAGGGTGGGGAAGGGGAGGGAAACCAGGGTTTCCAGCACATACCCCGGATGGTGCTTAACATCCTGCATCTGGCTGCTGTGGGACCAAGTTTCAAGGGAAGTGAGCTGCTCACGTTTCCAGCCAGCACAGGCTGCCTGAGAAGGGCCCTGCCCTCTCCTACCACAGACCCTGGTGCCATTTCCGGAGTTTGAACCTGGGCAACATCCTGTTCTTGGGCTGAATTCGGGCTGACACAGTCCTGCCCTGCTGAGGCACACACCTACACCAATTCCCACGGCCCTGCTGCAGCCTGGGAGAATACAATGCAGGCAGACAGCACCACCCCAGCATTTTACCCACATTGTTTGCCTGGAAGGGGCCTTGCCATCTCTCAAATGCCACTTTGGAGTTTTGAAGCCGGACAGTGACCCACTCTTGGACTAAGTTCTGGCTGAGGCAGCGGTAGCCCTATCCTGAGCAGCGACAGGGTGCCCAAGCCCTCCTAACTACACCTAGGACAACTCCCACTGCTCTGTCCCCAGCCACAGTGTGACTCAGAAGCAAGCACATGTCACGCACCCATACTGTTTACCTGGAAGAGACCCTACCTCTCCAGTCACAGGACCAAGGTGCCAATTAGAGAGGTGGAAGCTGAGCAATCTGAGGAGGGACATGGTGACAGGGACCTCCCCCCAACCATCCAACGATGTAAACAAAGCTGGCGCAGTCTGCTGGTGTGGGAGCGTTAATTCTAGGCTAGTGGAGGGAAGACCCCCAAGCCTGGGTTCAGCACAGTGGGAGCAGCTCAACTCCTCGCTTCACAGACAGGAGGTGCTTTCACAGCTCTCCTGACTTGGTTCCCTTCCTCATTGGATTCTCAGCCAGTTCTCGCCAACACCCACTCAGACCAGTGGGTACCAGCTGATCTTGTCAAGAGAGGCCCACCATTCTGCCCCAGGCTCCACATCTCTCCACACTTCTCCTTTCTGAACATTCTTCTGAAGCAGGAGATCAGCCCACTCTTCACTTATTACAGCCAGTACCTGAACTCAGGGAAGCTTCAAGACAAGGTTATCAGCACAGTCTCAATCTGTTCCACCCAGGGTTCAAGCACACCACCCAGGGGCCTGGGATCTGGGGGTTACCTAATTAGTCTACAACTTCTGGAACCTGGACACTCTCCCAGGGGTCTGAGGTCCAACTGACCCACATTTCCAGCAACACACCAGTGGGCACCTAACTTTATGAGCCAAAAGGCAGCACATATGTACTCTCCTTCTCTACATTGAAGACTGGATTTCCCAGGAGAGGAGGTAAAGCACAAAGCTATCTGTTTTGAACTGAAAGTAAAGTTCCAGATGAGAAGGAATCAGCGTAAGAACTCTGACAATATGAAAAAACAGGTTGTCTCAACACTCCCAAAAGACCGCACTAACTCCCTAGCAATGAACTCCAACCAAAAGGAAATTTTTGAAACATCACATACAGAATTCAAAACATGATTTGTAAATAAGCTCAACAGAATTGGTTAGAAAGTTGAAAACCAACACAAAACACACACACACACACAAAAAATCAGGACATGAATGAAAAATTCAATGAAGAGATAATGTTTTAAAAAATAACAAGCCTTCTAGAAATTAAAGAATCCTGTAGAAAATATCAAGATACAGTGAAATTTCTAACAACAGGCTAAACCAAACAAAAGAAGAATTTCAGAGTTTGAAGATATTCAATTGTTGAATTAGCATAAAAGAGGATGACAGTGCTCTGTTTAGTATCTCACATCCTTAGTTGCAGATTAACTTTAGATCCATTTTTGTTTTGATAGGCTCCATCTGGCATTAATCTGCATTCTTTTTGTAGTCTGAGTAATAGACATGCATCAAAGAATACAACTGACCCCTCTATCTTAAAAGCTGGGAGAAATTACCTTTGTAAATTCTGGAGTTTTTTAATTTTAATTACCTACTTAAGATAAAGAGAATATTCATTCAGTATATGGCCAAACAAAACCTGTCAGCAAAATCTCATTCTTTTAATTTCTTTTACTGGTAGTACATAACTACATCCATTCTTAAAAAAAAAAAAAAAAACTTAAATGGATTAGGGGATAAAAGTGGTTTTTTTGTTACATGAGTGAATTGCACTGTGGGAAGCTTAGGCTTTTTAATATCCCTAAACTTAGCACCTGAATAGTTTTATATATAGTACCCAATAGGTAATTTTTCATCTCATAATCCCCTCCCACCATCTCCATCTGAATCTCCAATGTCCAGTAAGTCACTCTGGTACGACCATGCACATTGATTGCTTAGCTCCCACTTGTAAGTGAAAAAAAAAGATTTTTTAAATTAAGTAAGTGGACCATTTAATATTTAACCTATCTGCAGAAAAGTTAAGAGTTTCACTTAACCTCTGCGTTTGTCTGTTTACCTGTTCTGAATGCTAATGTTTCTAGCTTTTTCTTCTTTCACTTTAAGCAATGCCTTTATATTCTTACTACTTCCCAATTAAGTGGAAAATAGAAATCAATAGATTTTTCCTTCATAGGATAGAAATTCTTGAAAATTCAAAGTTGGTTAGCAATTTGTGCTTGTTTGTTTTGACTACCTAAAATTGAGAATCAGGTCTGTTTCTAAACATTTTTATTTGAAGAACGAACTTAAAACCCTAATCTGCTCAAAATCTGTCCCCATGTCATGATGTTCTCGCCAGCTTGAAGTATCTTGAGTATGAGTTGATTTTTATTTAATCTCTATGTCTTGGAAATTATACTTCTCAGCATAATCTAATGTTTAGTCTGACTCTCAGAGTGTGAGTTCCTTAGGACAGACATAGGCTTTTCATTTTGCTGTGATACACCTTCAGTATAGTATTTAGGACATTCAGTGTGCTCTATTAATTGTCTAATGAACAGAACTTTAGTACATTCTACACATATGTAAAGAATTTATATTCCTTCAGTCATGGGTGATACAAAAGGCAGGAACATCGGAGTTTTAGCATTTAACAAAACAAATTTTAATGGCAATCAGCAAAAAAGGGTTAACCTTGATCAGAATCTCAGTCTTCACCACTTTCATTTGTAACTTCATTTTATTCTAATTAATACTCATGTAGATGAGAACTAAAGAACCTCTTGCATTTAATGTGGAAAGTTTTTTTCTTTTTTTCATTAAGGATTGTTTTTTTCTTTTTTTTTGGCCAGGGCTGGGTTTGAACTGGCCACCTCCCCCATATGGGGCTGGTGCCCTATTCTTTTGAGGCACAGGCGCCACCCTGTTTTTTTCTTTTTTGAGACAGGGTCTCACTGTGTTGCTCACTCTAGAAGGCAGTGAATTCATTACAGGTCACTGCAACCTCAAGCTCCTGGGCTCAAGAGACCCTCCTGCCTCAGCCTCCGGAGTCCTGGGACTATAAGGTCTTGCCACCATATGGTTAATTTTTCCATTTTTATGTAACCTGCTCTCCGACCCCTGGCCTCAAGTGATCCTCCCGCTTCAGCCTCTCAAATTGTTAGGATTACAGATGTGAGCCAACATGCCCAGCCAAATTAAAAAGTTAATATTTGTTATAGGGAATGGAAATAGAATGATTTTTTTCTTGTAGATTTATATCATATGTCATACAATAGAGGTTAACAGCATGAGCTCTGGGTTTGAATTGGTTTTAAATTCTAACTCCAACACTTACAAGGCATGTGAGCTTAGGCCCATTATGTCCTTTTGCTTTTTGGTTTCCCCAACTGTAACATAAGAATAATCCTTACCGGGCGGCTCCTGTGGCTCAGCGAGTAGGGCGCCGGCCCCATATACCGAAGGTGGCGGGTTCAAGCCCGGCCTCGGCCGAACTGCAAAACAAAAAATAGCCGGGCGCTGTGGCGGGCGCCTGTAGTCCCAGCTACTTGGGAGGCTGAGGCAAGAGAATCGCTTAAGCCCAAGAGCTGGAGGTTGCTGTGAGCAGTGTGACGCCACGGCACTCTACCCAGGGCGATAAAGTGA
>CAUYON010146113.1:0-45544 GCA_963573935.1 Arctocebus calabarensis
ATTAAGAAAATGTGAAATATTTCCAATATACAAATAATACATTTGAGAAATACGTAACATGCAAAATTATTATTATCTGTAAGTACTGGCCCTTTTAGGAATAAATTCTGGTTATTTAGAAATTTCTGTCCTTGGCTCAGCGGGCTAAGGCGCCAGCCACGTACACCTAAGCTGGCGGGTTCGAATCCAACCTGGGCCCGCCAAACAATGACAGCTGCAACCAAAAAAATGGCCGGGCGTTGTGGCGGGCGCCTGTAGTCCCAGCTACTTGGGAGGCAGAGGCAAGAGACTCGCCTGAGCCCAGGAATCAGAGGTTGCTGTGAACTCTAACAGCACTCAATCCAGGGTGACAGCTTGAGGCTCTGTCTCAAAAAAAAAAAAAAAATTAAATGAGACCTAAAGTCATCTGCAGAAGCAAACTCCCTGTCCTGCCCAGTAGGGCTGGTATGGAGATGGAGGCCCCTTGGTGCTGAGATGCGGCCCCTCCAATAAAAATTCTCTCAGATCTCTTTTATTTATTTGATCAAGATCCCAGAGCTTAGAAGTTACAAAGCCAGGATTAGCACCTATCCACATGGCACAGTAATCCATTAGATGATCCTTAAATATTAAGAAAATGTGAAATATTTCCAATATACAAATAATACATTTGAGAAATACGTAACATGCAAAATTATTATTATCTGTAAGTACTGGCCCTTTTAGGAATAAATTCTGGTTATTTAGAAATTTCTGTCTTTACACTCAGAACATGTAACGTAGCATTTAGAAAGAAAAAGTTAAAGGATGTAAATAATAATACTTGATAAGGACCTTTTTAAAAGCCCTTATCGATGACATCAAATTAGAGACAGAGTAGGCACTTTGGTTCTGGACTGTCCGTCATGGATGACAGACCAAGAAAGCCAGGAATTTTGACCAGGACAACCCAGACAGGTCAGTCATGAAGCCTTAAAACCCAGTTCCAACTGTGTCTAACATACCCCAGTGGAGGGAGAATAAAATGTGTTCAAAACCAACCACCGTCTTATACATAGTCCCCAAGCCTTGGAGTAACCTGTTTTGTTAGCAACTGAATCAAAAGCCTTTCTTGTGCATCCCCCACATACTAAGCTTAGTCCTAGATGTGTACTAAATATTTAAAGAATCCCTATGTGTTGTTTTTTAATCCACTGTAAAATGAAACTAAGACATCCTGGGTTTATGATATTCCTCAGTAAAATGTTGAGTTCCCAACATGGGGATATAGCTGTAATACGTGAGCTGTTAACATTTTATTCTTTCTGATGGGAAATTGGTCTCCTGCACAGATTGTCCATTTGGCAATTTCTTGGCCAAAGGCTGAGGCCTGTATCTGCCTGTGATGGTATAAATGCTTACCAGTATAAAGTAAGGGCTTATTTGGGGATTGGTGATGCTTTCATGCCTTGAGATATCAGCCACCATGCATTTGTGACCTGTTTTGTACCTAGAGGTCACGGATAGAGCCTGGATTCTCATGCAAGGAGATGGAGGAGTTGGACAATTAAGGTCATGAACTCATCCTAGAAAAATCGCTCCATACCACATTGCTGAATACCACTTGGTCACCGAGTGGTCAAGGGGGGTACTTCGAAGGTGACCATAGTGATATTTAGCAATGAGGTATGGAGCGCTTTTTCTGGGATGAGTTCACAAATTTAATCATCCAACCTCGTATACAGAGAGGAAATTGATTACAAGTAGCTGTCTAACTCTTCTTCACTTCTCATTCACATGTTTTTTTTTTTTCCTTCAAGGGTCGGGATTACTGTTCGGAAGAAGAAGATATCACATAGCACCGATTCTACCACACACACCAGGAGCTACTACTGTGTAAATAGGTTACACCCCAGTTTGAAATCTTTGCAAAGGTCGGTTCTCTTCAACAAACAGCACAGCAAAAGAAGATCGTTCCATACCGTATGCCCCATTAAATTACAGTGTTTCTTAATGAACTTGCAAAGGAATATTGCTAAAAACAAAAAACTGTTATCGAACTTTCTTTGTTGCTGCTAGTTAAAACTTGTTGCAACTTTCCACTTCTCTTGTGTCCAGGTATGCAGCAAAATTCTGCAGTTTCACCTTAAAGATACTGTTGATTTTACAGATGCTCTCCAACCTATTTTCTATAAGATGAGGTAGTGGTGAACTCTCCCATATCAAACTTCTCTTCTAGACCGGTTCTGCTTCTAAGACAAGCGTCTCCTGCCCTCTCTCCTTCCTCCCCGTCTCTCCCACGCAGTCCAGAGACGGACTGGGCCTGGCTTCTCACTGGCAATGTTGAGCTTTGGAGATGGGATGGTTGCTGTGGCAAGCCTTGTCTCTCTGCTCGGAAGAAGTGGAGAGGCTGCGATCAGTTCCAAGCATGTTGTGATATGACTCCTGAAAGTGACGTGGGAGCCAGTGGCAGGTGGTGTCCTTTCATAGGTATCTTACTCAAGGATTAAGTTTGCAACATTGGCTTTGCTCAGATGCAGAATGAAGTGTGATCACAATCATTTTGAATCCCTCTTTCTCACTTTTTTTTTCTAAAAAAAATAAAACATTTTACTGTTTTTATGTATCCTTGTCTTCTCCCATTCATCCAGTTCAGTGTTTTCAGATGATCCTTGGGTATAGAATTGTAGCCCTCGCTTGCAGTGATGCTGATGGGCAGCTTAAATAACTCCCTAGCCTTCCACCAATAATCTACCAAGCAGGCGCCCAAGTGGTAGGAAGAGATGAGGGGAATGTCCCAGGACTTTGTAGGAAGGCCTTGAAACCACCCTGTTACTTTTCATTTTATTAGCAAGTAAGCCATCTTACTTAGTAATTCTCCCCCTTCAAAATGCTACATGAGCCTTGCCACTTTCTTCTTTTATTTCCAGCCCTGGATAATACGTGAAAAGTATTTGCCTACTCAAAAACATAGTACATTTACACTGGCGATGATGTTTGGAGATGCGAAAGCCAAAAGCCCCTGACAGTGGTGGGGAATGTTTGACTGTGTGTTCAGTAGAGTTTATTTTTCCATATTATATGAAGAGAATGATCTCTTCTCAAAGACAGAAGTAATATTTTTAACAGATATTGTCACAAGTAAATAGCAATCAAAAGGAGAAAATAACTTTTGTATTTTTTTAACGTGTTTGATAGCTTTGACGAGGGTTCGCTTTGTTACTTTCAGGGGAGGGCACCCTAGTAAATGCCATGCCAGCAGTCCAGGTTGGGCTTGGTCCCCCAGAAACACAGGAGCACTGTATGTCTCTCTCTAGTGTGGTTGTGAATTTGAAGGGTCTTGGTATCAGCCACTCTGCCACCCTCCAAAGGTGGGTAGTTAAGATGTTCCATGTACCTTTGTTCTCGCTAAGAAGATGAGCCTTGATCTTAAAATCTGTCCCCCTAACTGATGTCACCACTGATGCGTTCAGGGTGAGATTCCCCCTCTCCTTCTAGACCTGGGCCAGCAGAAGTGAGGGGTAGGAAATTCTGTCAAGTGTTGTAGAAAATGGACTCAAATATTAACAACAAAAATCCCTTAATTCTTTGAGCCAGCAGCAGCTATTTTGGGGAGCAGCTGTGGTTGTTACATAAATAGAGATGTAGCCAACATTTTAGGCTTTTTTATCCTGCTTCAAGCAGAAAAATGCAGGGAGAGTCGAATAGCCTAGGGTTTTAGGTTTCCTCCCCTTGTATGGTTTCTGGCCAACAGACTGAAATAGTTTTCCACAACTGTAAATGAACCGCTAAGCCCCACCTCAAACTTGTTCACTGGGGACTTTGTTCACTGTTTTCTGGAAGACCTTTTCTGGGATTTCTTGTTCTTATCCAGCAAGAATGAGGCAAATGCTAAATGTCTTCCATTCGATTTCTCTACTTGGTGTCTCGGACAGCGTCTCCCCAGAAAATCACCACTCTCTTGCCGGAGATGAAACATGTTCGTCTCATCCTGTTTTTCTCACAGTCATGTTTTAACATCTTGACATATTCCACATGGAACCGACTGTTGCTTGGGAGTCTGACTTTTGAGTGTTCGACAAAACCAGAAGCGTCGTTTCCGCTCTGTCCACCATGTTTAACCCTGGGTAACTTTTTTTTTTTTTTTTTTTTAGGAAGTTGTTTTATTTTATTTTTTTTTTATTTTTTTTTTTAACCTGGGTACCTTTTTGATGTGTAGAATCAAATTTCATCTTCAGACACGTTTGGTACATCTAGAACTAGATCCCAGAAATGGGGTGGTTGAGTGGGTTGGCATGACACGCTTGATGATGTTAGCAACACTCAAAACTCTCTGTTTTCCATTTGTTGGTTTTAATCATAAAATTGTCAAGTGATTTGTGTTTGTACTTTATTTTTTTATACCTTCTGAAAGGATCTAAAGCAAAAGTATTTTGCCTTTTTTTCCCCCTTGTGTATCTGAACAGTAAGCAGATTGCCTCAGATGCGATGAGAAAAAAAATTAATCCACGTACACGCTGGTGGATTCTGCTAGTTATTTCTGTAGGGCTGGGGAGATGGAAGGAGGGAGGGAAGTGGCCTGGTGGGTAGAGAAATGAAGAGAAATGAACTGAGAGCATTTAGAAAGCAGAGAAGGCGGAGAGGCTGGCTGCGTGCAGGATGCAATTGGAAATCCAGCTGCCTCAGCCAGTGGGCGGGGCGAGGCTGTCACCAAGATTTACAGCTGGATTACACACGCCTTGTGTACTCTGAGTTGTAGAGTTGTAAAAGTTCACCCGTGTATGCACAGCTTTCTTTTGGTTGGCGGAGATTCGGGTTATGGAGTACTATTTTCATAACTGAATACGTGTTGGTGGCTGGCAGAGAACCTTAAAGGAGAGGGAGGGTTGTACCTCAGTGATGCCTCCTAGCACCAGGCTTGAACAGTGAGCCTGGAGGGGCCTATGTAGGGACAAAAAAGGTACAAAGTCCGGAGATGAGGAAATTAGGTCGGCCCTCAGAAACAGCAGCGGCCACACACAGCGGCCTGCCAGGAGACAGGTCTGTCTTCCTCTGCAGGGCCCATGATCTGAGGCTGGGTTTTGATGACTCAAAGAAGAAATGACCTGCCCCAGGAGTAGCTTTGGCTCTTTATTCCCTGGGCCAGCACTGTCCTGCTTCACACTGTGAGGTGAGGAAATGCCTGTGTCAGGGGCTCACCTACGCATGCATCCACAGTGGCCATGGCAGCAAGCCCAGAGGCGATGGAGCCCTCCTCTCCCTCCCATCTGATGTCACCTCGCTTTGAGTTATAACTATGTCCTTCCCCCCAGCCTCATCACTTTTTTCTTTTAGGGCTGAACTCTGCCATAAGCCTCTGCTGAAAGCAGAGATTATACCTCTCATGAATTTTACCTCAGTAGCCTGTGATGCAGGCTGGCACATTGATCACAAGCCCTACTTAGACGCTGGGCAAGAATTTCAATGAGTATTCCATCTCTACTCAATCTTCAAAAAAAAAAAAAAAATTGGCTGAACATGTTGTTTTTTGTCGGAAGAAACATTTTTAAACTCTTAACGCTAGACAATACTGACTTAGAATCTCGGGCTTCAGGTCTCCGCTGTGTTCTTTCTGGAAAGATACAGTCGGTATTTAAGGTTCTCTTCCTCGTCCTGCCTCCTCCCTTTTAAAAAAGACATTAGATTGTACTCAATAATTTTATATAAAATCCGCCTTCCACGCTTTTCCCCTTGCAGGGCATTCTCAGAGCTTTATTTCTTTGTACACCTCAGAATTAGGTCTTTCTGTTAAGTTGTGTAAAACCCCAGCAAAATTTTAAAAATAATAATAATCAGGCATGGTGCGGGGAGGAGACAGGCACCAAGCAGAAACCTTGGCCTCTCCGTGTCCCTGTGTGGAGCTGGACGAGGCTGTGGCTCTCCCATCGCCAAGGTGCCTGCGGTAAACCTGGAATTTCATACACGAAATGTACAAATTCCCTTTTGCCAATGAACAGACGTGTTTATCAACAGTCCCTTTTTTATATGTCTCTGGAAAGGGATTAAAAAGCTACACTACAAAATGAGGATTGTAGACAAATTTATTTACATTTGTGACAAACCCTAGAAGGTCTCAGGACCTATGCCATGTTTTTCTGGACACGTGTACCTTTTCTGGGATCTGATCTAATCTTAGGAGATGAGGCAAAAGGACAAATATCTGTTAATTATACTCGCCCTGTGCCAGATACTGTACCAGGCATTTTAGAATTGTTTTGTGTAATCCTCACAATGACCCTGTGAAGTCATTATTACAGCATATTCTAAGAAATCTATCTTAAGAGTAGAATGCATCTATCCAGCAAAAACACCCAGGTGCAAAGAAGGAAAGGTGTCATTCAACTACTTTCCAATTTTTTTTTATTATGACGGTGCCCTTCACAACACTGTGAAAACAACCCTTGGGGGGCATCTACCTGCCAGAACCTCTCTTTGGCGCATCTGTCACCCATTTGATTTCCTCCTAGGGAGAGTTTTCTTGACATTCCCCATCTAAACTGCACACAAAGCAGAACAGGCAACTGGCTAACAGGAGGGCTTCAGTGCCCAAAAGGAAAAGGTTTGGGGGATGTAGGTGCATCTCTCTTCCTGGGGCCCTTTCAGCATCTAGAAAAGTACCCTGGCACTTCTATCGTTAGATGCCAGATGCAACCAGAACAGGCTTTTTGAGTGCTGTGATTTCTTTCCTGAGTTTACAAGGCTGGTTGTTTTGTCACAGGTTGCATCTTTTTAAGGTTAAAAGCCTTGACCTTCATAGAGGTTTGGGAGAATCTGTTCTCCAAACAGGGAGGAAAGGCAATGCCTAGACAAACCATTGACTTCCACTGAAATCCTTTCTTGTGGACTGAAGCACTGAAACTAAATGGGGAAGCTCCTTGAAGACCTTAAATGTTTTGGAGAGTCAGGCGATGACTTGGATAGTCATTTAAATAACTTGTTCCAAGGTCAGAGGCGAACTCCCCAGGGTTCCTCTCCTTGCTTCTTCGGGCACATCCTCTAGAGAAAATGAGTCATATTTCCATAGAAACTGTTGAAGGGGCTGCCTAGAGGGAACCCACCTCCACCCTTACTTAACTTAAAAGAATCAAAAGAATTTCCTTGTGAAAAGAGGGTTCTGTGTCCAATTTTCCTTTGAAAAATCTATCCCCAAGGTCCTACTTCTTTCTAGCCTGGCAGCTGGCATACTTCCTTAAGATGATGTGGGAAATGGTTCTTATCTCTTAGAAACTGCAGAAATCGCTTTTGTTCAGGAAATTCACCTCTGAAACTGAAAGCCTCATTCTGATATTGTCTGCCCTCTCTGCCCTGAATTCCCCCTTCTTCTCTTCCCAGAAGTTATTTTTAGCCCAAGGCTTTGAACTTGATTAAGACTTGAGGTAGTAAAAAGAACATCATAAACTCAGCCAGAGATGCCCTCCGGTCTCTAGGTTTGAAAATAACTCTAGAACCTTGGGGGCCACTTTGGCATTGACCCAGAGTGAAAGAATAACTTTCGGTTTCCTGGCTTTCCAATCCAGACCCTCAGGGATTGTTCTCTTGACAGGCAAATAAGCAAGGGTGGTTTCCACAATAGATTTCAAGCCAGCTTTTCCAACCAAAGCCAGATACAAATTTATAAAAATTACTCTCTTCTGCTGCAACAGTACCAGGCAGTTGCCTTATTAGGCCTCTAAATTTGGATCCATTTTCTTAACACACACTTACACACAAAGATACATAGATAAAGAAGATATATTTTATTATTGAAATACTTCAATAAAGAGCTGTATTTTGCCTTTCAGTAATCTCAGATAATGTCTAGGAAAGTATTAGTATAACTATAGAAATACCAAAACAGGAAAAACTAGTAAAAGTTTGAGTTTGACTCAAACAAGAGGATTGGGTCCGCTGCTGGTCTTGCTGTGTCCCCTCTGAATCAAGACGTCCTCTCTGCTGCAACTGTTTGGCTCAGCTGGGCCTCTAGCCTGGGCATTGTGGCTGGCATCCTTTCCTCCCTAAGGATGTGTGCCTGGTCCAGCTACATACGACCACAGCACTTCCCACATACTCTCCCACTCATCCACGTGGCCTTGACTGTGGCATTCCAGCAGCTCCACCAGGACGCCCTGACACCACTGTGTGGAGTTGGGAGTTCCTGCATGTAGGTCGACACAGGTGTAGCCTTTTTAACAGGACTCATTTCATGGAGCAGAGCATTTACAGAGTGCCTGGTACACTCTAGGCATGGAGCTGATCATCAGCAATGCACAACTGACCCAAACACAGCTCCCACCCTGGAGGAGCCTACCAGTCACGGGGGAGGAAGTGTGGAAAAGCCCCAGGAAGCAAGAGGCCTGGGTGCCATGGGAGTAGCTTGTGGGAGCAGCCAGCCCAGCTGTGGGCATCAGGAGCTTGCTGAAAGAGGTCACATTAAAGCCCAAGTTTGGGTAAGGACTGAGGGGGAGCGTTGCAGAGGATCTTTCAGGCTGAGAGGGCAGCATGGGAGTCAGCTCAAAAGAGAGTCAGCGTGCAATAAAGAGGCTGGAGCTTGGAGTTGAGGAGGGAGGTGGGACGAGCGAGGGCCGAGGACAGGACAGTGAGTTGGACCAGCCCCACGTGGCTCCCGGGGCTTTGATGGGGTCCAGGAGTATAAATAGGAGTTTCAGGTGGTGCTTTGCTCTCCGCCCCCCACTGCTTAGGCCCCCAGAGAGGTTTCCCGCCTCACTGTGGAAATGCACAGTTGCTCCATGAGATGACTCCTTCTCATCCTCTGCCCCCACCTCTGCCTGCCCCTTCTTCCTGTCACCAAAAGCTATTTGAACTCAAGGGCTTTAAGCCACGCTGGATCTGGTTTAGAGACATAAAGGGGACAGTCCTGGGTCATCCTGACCTGTCTTAAGAGCCACCAAGCGTAAAAATACCTCCTGGGACCAGGCTGGCCTCCACCCAGGGGTGAGAATGCACCCTAAAATAAACATACGGGAAGCAACAGGGAGCTTTCCCAGCTAGTGTGTGATCCTAAGCAAAGGCAGCTGTTCTTGAGCAGCTCCCCCCCACCCCAATTAAGTCACACACACCTGGTGGCCACACTCGTCCTACCTCTCAAGTGCACACCTGATTCCTGCCAAAGGGGATTTTTTTTTTTTTTAAAGCACAGATGAATTGTGTACAAATGGAGAATACCCACGAGCCCAGACAGCTGCTGAGGGAGGACCTTACTGGGGAGAAGCCGCCAGTGCTGGGAGCTCTGCGGGTATGAGTCAGGGGCAGCTCAGAGACCAGCAGAATCCCTCTATGGAGACGCGGTGCCTTTCAGGTTTGCCAAAGACCCTATTCAGAGTTCAGAGCAGTGGGTTTTTTCTTTCACCCCACCCACACCCCGCGAAAAATAATTAGGAAAAATTTAGGATGAAGAAAAAGAATTAGATGCATCAAAACACCAGCTATAAGCCAAGATGGTTTCCAGAAGCTCAAGTAAAAGCTCAAACAGAAGACAATTCCCCTGAGAAGAGGGCAGAATTTGGGGCTGAAGGTGGTTTTCCTAGCTGAGCAGCTCTGGCCCTCTCTTTGGGGACCCCAGATGGCTATTGCTTCTCCTTCAGGCTGACTTCTTTTTGCAAGACCCTTACACCTGCCCACCCTGGGTGCAGCCAGGCATATTCAATAGCAACCCCAGCCTTCTGGATCCTTGAAAGATTTTAGCTCACCCACTCTTTTTCCCAGATAGTCCTCTGGCTCTTGACTAAGGAATTTCTAATTCTGTGTCTAGTGGCTCCCCCTTGAATATTCCACAGGCCTCGGTGTTTAGATCAGAATTCGGCCAGTGCAATCCTGATGCAGGAAGCCAATAAAACATTTGACCTTTAACTCGCTCACTTTAAAATTAGAGCCCTGGAAGGTCCCCTTGGGGCTGTGTGGTCACAGAAAGTAGGCCAAGTTTGCCTTAGGGCACCTTCTCCCCATTTTCTGCCCTGGCCCATTTCCCACTCTTCTCCACCTCATTGCCAGGAAGGGATCATGATGGCTCCCTGCCAGTTGCCAATGGCTGTGTGTTTGCTCTTCCCAAGGGTATTTGCATTTGAATTAGAAACATGGCCTTATACTCAAGGGGAAATCTAGCGGCAAGATTACAATCAGGTGTGGGAGACCTCTTGGGGGTGTTGCTCTTCTGAACACCTGCAAAGGCTTCCTCAGGTGAGCATGGCAGCCCAGAAGGGTGGGCTCCCTAACCACTCTGCTAAATTTTGTAAGGCAGTGGGCACTCACATGTTTCAGACACATGTGTCAGCAAAACCTCCATGAGATGCACTCCTCTGTATGTTTATTAATTTGTCTAAAGCATGTATTCCTTTATGTTTGTACTAACATGTTAGGCACATTATAAAAAGTCCACAGCATAGAAATTTTAAATGAATAAGATGCAAAGTATTATAAACAAAAGTTCTGGCATTTTCTTTCTGAATCTCTGAGGGACCTTCAGGTACCTCCTGATGTGAACACACTCCACTTGGAACACCACTGTTGTAGTGCAAATCAGTACTCAATGGCACCCCAAACCACTGGGCAGCACTTGGCCTGCAAACTAAGGTTGGAAGGCAAAATCCTGAGTGACTTCTCATCTGGGAGATGAGGCAAGAAAACTCCCAAACAACATAAATTTAAATAATTCAGAACCCTGACAGGAGAGCTGTCCCCAGACAGTAGTGGCTACAGGTGCTACGGAAAGGTCAGGTCCACTGTACAGAGACATGGGATTGTTCGTCCTCTCTCTCTGGGTCTCCAGAAAAGGACACTGGCAATATCCCAGCTCTTTCCTGATTGGAATTCATTGAACCCTCAAAGTGCTTTGGCAGTGCTACTCCCCACAGCACAGTGGGCCCATATCGCTTGAATATTATTTTTGATTTGACCACTAAGATGTTAATGATGATTCTGTTCCATTTTGAAAAGGATCTGAGAAAGTGTACAGGTCTAATTATATATACATATTTATACATGTGTATTTTTGTTTATTGTTACATTTTGACATTGGACTTTCTATTAAATGATTTTTAACAGTTGGTCTGGCTTTGTTCTTTTTTGTCTTTCTTCCTTCTTATAGCTCATGGAGGGGGGCTGTTATAAATGTCCGCAGAGACCCTGCCCAGGTCCTTCTTGTCCCTCTTCTCTTCTGCCTCCTTCCCTATTCCAAGCACATGAGGGCATCTCCTTTCCGTTCTTACACGTTCTTCCATTTTTACAAAGTATGTGCTACATCATGCTCCTATTCGGAAGGTCCCAAACCTTGTTTTCATCTCCTCCAACTTTCACGATGGCCCATGCCATCCCACCAGCCTCAGCAAATTCACATATTGCTTGATGGAGTGGCAATGGGCAGTGGTACAAAACGATGCCGTGAACCTTTCCTCTTTTGCACCCCACCACACACACAGCCCTATCCGTGAGGCCCCAGTAATGGGTTTGATTTGAGGGGATCCCATAATAAGTGCTAAATAAACAATCATTTGTCCTCACAAACTCTTTTTCTGTTTATTTACTCCATTCATACAGCTGATGTTTTTTAATTACACAGTGGATGTTACCCACACATGGGGTCAGGGATGTGAGGATGAAGGAATTCCCACTCCGAAGTCAGAGGCCAGAGGGGGCAGCAGGACGAAAGAGGCCTGAACCTCAGAGACTGTCACCACAGTGCCCCACGTTCAACTTGGCCTTCCAGGATTCACTGAACAGAAACGCACACATGGTTCCAGGCACAATATCAAAGCAGGAAGCCACAAGTACTTCCCCTTTGCTCTGCATTCACTGTCCAGCCTGTCCACCGCTGGTCAGTGCTGTTCTGATTGACCCAGCCAGCCTTCCCTCCTCCACCCTTGCTCTGGGGAACAGCCTGTCTCCCTGATTTCCTAAGGGTGTGGCCAGAGGGAGGGAGGAGGGTTACGCCAGCAATTGGGGAAGCAGTGGATAACTATTCCCAGGTTTTTTCCCTTGAACCGTAGAGCTGGAAGTTCCAATTTGCTGCTGAGTTTTACAAGCTGTCAAATAAGGCAAAAGTAAATGCAGGGCCCAAGCTTGTTCTCTCAGAAACAACAAACCTCTTCCTCCCAGCAGAGACTCATTCAAAATCATAAAGGCCAGCCAAGCTTAAAGCTCCCTACATCCTCCACCTCCCCCTGCAGCGCATACATTTGTGCTGGTCTCCTGCAACCCTGATTGACTCCTGGGGCTTCCTTTTGGTAAGAGGAGCAGAGCTCAAGAGATGACCGGCCACCTCTTGGTACTGACTCCAGAGAGGTCTCATCAGCTTCCAGTTTACAGGTAATAGCTGGACGGCACCTCAAGGCCAGTTGCCTGGAGTTCTCTTGTTTGGAAACGGGAGGTGGGATGTGAGGGATGGAGGGAGGAGGAGGCCGGAAGCCGCAGAGCCCCAGTGTTGGCTGGGTGGAGAGAAGCCAGGAGGGAGCAGCGTGGAAACACGGCCTCCTTCTGCTCATCAGAGATCGCCAAGTTACCATCACACCTGCACCTGGCACTGCCCACTCTCCGTCCCGGGCCAGCTCTCTGCCAACACTGCCACATTCATTTGCACACACTGGCTCCTGCCACCCGCACCAGGAAAGCTCTCCGCTCTCTACCTGCACTGCAGTCCAAGCTTCTTTCAAGAGCCAGTGAAATTGACAGCTCACTTGAGGCCTCACCCCCACACCCCAACCCAGGCCAGTCTCTCCGGCCGGCCAGAGAACGTTCCCTTCCAGGAGGGGCAGGTGTGAGTGGAAGGTGGAGAAAGAGCCAGGGTTGAGACAGGGAGAATTCTGGTGTTAACAGTAGGTCTCCCAAGTGCGAGCTGGGGTCTCCCAGACCAGGCTGAGTTCACACACTCACTCACAGGTCGCCATGCCGAGGAAGGTGACGCCAACAGCAGAGCCTGGTCCAGGTGGCTGGCAGGTCCGGGAGCTGACACAATAAAGGAGAGCAGAATCCGTGGCTGGAAGGACATGGATACCAGAATGTACATGAATAAAGTTGTAGCAATATTTCTAATGGGGAAAAATGTGATTCGATCTTAATATTCATTTAAAAAATGGATAAACTAATGAAGTCAATGTTGTGTCCACACGAATAAACCACTAATACAATACAACAGACATGACAGCAAGTGGATACGAACTTACGAAGTTTGAAGCTTGCAGAACCACAGCACATACCACGTGTGTTACTGCACTTATGGTGAAGGTATAAAACACACGGGGAAGGTGAACGCCAATTTCAGGAGAGCGGGTGAGGGCAGGAATGCAGGGGGGAGGGTCAAAAATGCTCCAGTCCTTTAAAAGTTCTGCTGAAGCAAATACGGAGAAATGTAACAGGGTATTTGCAAGCTTGGACAATATTCTCTACGCGCCCCTGTGTGCTCGTAATAGTTTATCATTTTTAAAGGAGCAAAGAGCGGTCCAGGGGCAACTTCACGCTGGTGTCTAAGTGCAGCTGGGTTCGTCAGCTACAGGTGAGGACAGCACAGGAATGACAAGGAAGGGACGTCACTCCTCCTGGAGCGCTGGTGGCTTCTCCAATCTGTGCTGCTTCTCATATTTCTATGTCCTCTCTGCTTTTTTCACGTAGATGGCAGAGCCCCTGACGTCCAAGACTGTGCCCTCTTTTGAAGTCCCACAGCTTTGGTGAGCGGGGTGGGCAACTGCACCTCAACAAATGCTCTGAGGTCAGAGTTCACTCTCATGTCTGCCCTGGATGAGGCTCTGCAGTCTTCTTGGGTGTGCTGACGTGTGGCATGAAGCACCTTGTCCACAGGCGTCTCCCCCAGGGCGGCATGACCCACCGGACCCCACACTTGCCCACTTTCCAGTGTCTGAGTCCCTCTGGGTGGAGCAGTCCCTGGAACCACGGCCAATGTGGACTGAGCAGCAGAGACGATCTAGCACGGTGGGTCCCCCCGGGAATGCAGGAGAAAGACGCACGAGCGTTACGTTTACATAATGATACGAGTGTACACACGCACATATGTATATATGCTGACTCTCACATCTGACCCTTCAAAAAAGCTGTTTTGTGGCTTTTGCAGTGAGTGATTCTGCCAGGTAGTAAGTTTGGGGACCAAGGGCTACAGTCCAGAAGACACTGGCACGGACGGGGTGGACCTGGGGAAGAAGTGAGGGCGCCCGAGAGCCCTGTAAGACTCGGTCACTGACTCTGTGCGGGTCACACACCAGAGGAGCAGTGCCCGCCAGGACCGCTCCTTCCAACCCCACGCGCCTTTCCACAGGCACTGGGCGCGGAAATCCTGCGTTTCTGGGGAACCCTACACAGGATGCGGAGCCGCTGACATGTGGAATAACCTTGGATAAATGCTGGGACAGGGGGCTGGGAGGTTGACAGTCTGCCACTCCACCACCGAATAGACAAATAAATGGAAGTTGTCACCTGGGAAAAGCTGTTGGGACTGCTCACTAGAATCACCTGGAAGCTTCTCAGAGCACCAGTGCCCAGACCTCAGGAAGGTGAAGTCGGACTCTCTAGGGCTGGGGCTGGGGCTGGGCACCGGCAGGGTTCGACATCTCAGCTGCGAAGCACAGGGAGGGTGTGAGTACCACTGGCGCCCCCTGCAGGCCACGGAGCGGAGCACGGGAGAACAAAGCTGACTGGGTGCAACCCTGACCCCCAGGAGTTTCCAAACGGTAGGGACAGGGAGCAGGTGTGTGAACACGCTCCAAGAGGCTGAGAGCGTGGAAAGGAAGCTCAACCCTTCCTAGAAAGAATCCTTCCGGGAAAGGTAAGAGGACAAGCCAGCTCCCACCCCACGCCCCCTTCCCGTGATTCATGAGTGTTCCTGATGCCAGAGAGTGAATCAAGCCCTAGATGACCAAGAAGCGGGGCTAAGGAAAGGCCGCGAGGGTCCACCTGGCTTCCAGACATGCTTTTGCCCAAGCCATTCCGAAGAGAGAATGTCATGAAGAGAAATGTCATCCTGACAGGAAACCAGCTACCTTTCTGGCCACTTTGTTTGTTTGCTTCTGGCAGGAGTGGACCCTCCTAGCCAGCCTCACGCAGCTGTCTGCGCCTGCGCCTGCCGCGCCCTCTCCCGCGCAGTCTGCTCCCAGCCGTGAACGCCCCAGTCTGCAGGAGGCTCGTGAGGTGGGAACGCAGCATTGGGGAACCGGCCCCTTCCCTTCCCCGCTAGATGCCACCAACAGGCCACAGGGCAGGCAAATCCTACCCCACGGAAAACCTTCGAGCGAAAGGAGCCCTGGTTTCCAAGGACTGAGGGCAGCGGCTGCGCAGCCTCTGTGTGGGGTTCCCTGTGCTGGACACAGAAAAGCTGGATTGGCTCGGCGTCTGTGGCTCAACGGGCTAAGGCACCAGCCACATACACCTGAGCTGGCACGTGGGGGCCCAAAAAGGGCGCCCAAGCCAGGCTTAAATGTCAAAACACAGCCTGGGGACATCTACCCACCTCCTCCCAGTACCCAGAAATAATTTTTTAGATTGACCCCCCCCCCCTCCCTTGCACACATCCTGTTACAGCCCAAACTGCAACTTCCCGTTGGCCTAGCTTTCATGCCGGCACAAAAGTTAGTTCCATGCTGAAGCTCAAAATGGTGCCCGTTCCCGCACCCGCGCAACCAGCTAATAGCCAAAGTTTCAAACCTGCCTATCAGCAAACTACACGCTCCCTTATATCCCGCCCCTTCCTCCCCCTGATCACTTGTAAGCTTTAAAAACCGGCTTTTCGCCGCCATTAAACAGACCTTGACAAGAAAAAAAAAAAAAAAAGAGACACGACAACTAAATTTAACATAAGTGCTCCAAACTGGACCCACTTGCTGTAAAGGACATTGTTGAGACAACTGGCTAAATGCGAATGGCATCTGAGGATCAGATGGAACAATGAATGAATCAGTGCAGATTTCCTGAATTTGGTGGTTCAATCTTCTTTGTCTAGAGAATGTCCTTGTTTGTAGAAATATAATTTAATGTGGAGGGGTGATATGAAGATGGTATGTTTGGCAACTTATGTTCAAATGGTTTGAGGAAAAAAGGACTTAATTGTGCATTTTCAGCTCTTATATATGTTTGTGATTGTTTCAGAATTTTAATAAGCACTTTTAACTTAAAATAAACCCCACATACTTGGTGCTTTTGCCCTCTGCCATTGCCGGGATGAGCTTCTCCATTGGTAGCTACAACCCTTTCAGTTGGTGCCCTTAAAAGAACACACAACGGAAAAACAGGAGGCCAGTCAGCCCCCAGGGGCTAAATGCATATCTTTGGTTCAAAGCAGAGCTGTGCAGCCAAGCCCAACCAGGAGCAGAAGAGCCAGAGGTCACTCACAAATGCAATCTTGAAGTTGGAACAACTATTAGTCCAAATGGAACATCATAGTACAGAGCTGTGTCACCAAGGGAACTGCAGCCTCTTCTATGATCAACAAATCACCTGGCAGGTTGAGGAAACTGATAGACATGTAATACTATTGGTGCTGCTGCAGCTACACTCAGAGTCATGCTCTAACTACAATGGTGGCACCAGCAGAATGGAGGTAACCAAGCATTTGGGCACTCGGTCTCTGTCACTGCCACAGAAAACCAGCCCCCTTCACATCTCTGCTTAACAATAGAAACAGTGGTAATAGCAAAACCACAGCCACTGCTGCCAAACTGCATGTAAGTGCCCTGATTAGCCAGACCTAAATTTCCTCCTTGTTATTTTCTCCAGGGGAATCTCAGAAATGTAATTTTCAGGGTTCAAACCTCAGAATCACAGGAAAACAAGCTAGAAGGAGGAGATGGAAGGAAGAGAATGAAGGAGGGAGGGAAGAAGGAGAGAGAAGACAATAATAGATTATAGTTTATTCAAACATTGGAGTACTACACAGCAATGAAATCAAATGAAGTGAAGCTGAGAAAATCAACCTATGTAAATCTGAATGTAATAATGCATAAAAAAGGAAATCATAAAATGGAGTTGGATACTATTTGTATATGATTAAAAACACTGCCAAACAACAATAATATTCCTTTTTTAAAGGAAACACAATTGTGTAGTAAAATTCTATAATCATGCATTGGAAGGATACGTTACATTTATTTACCTTTCAGGAGGGATGACCATGGGAGAATGACCTTGATGAGAGTACCAGGGTGTCTCAGTTATCTGTTACTACATAACAGATCATCCCGAACCTAGTGGCTTTACACAGCTACATATTTGCTCATGGTTTCATGGGCTGACACCTGGGCAGGGCTCAGCCGAGATGATTCATCTGTTCCACGTGCAGTTGTCTATGCGCTCACACAGGTCTTGGACCAGGTGGGTTATTGGCAGGGGCTTGCTATTCCAAGATGTCCTCAATCTCAGTTCTGGGCCCTCAGCTTTGATGTCTGCACCTGTCCCTCTCTTCTTGAACTCTCTCATCTTCAAGGAGACCAGATGGGGCTTGTTCACAAAGTGGCAGTGTTCCGGGACAGTGAGAGAGGGAGCTGAGAGGCTTCTTTATAAAGGCCTAAGCCTAAAAGTCATATGATATCATTCTACCACATCTTGATGTTCAAATCAGTTATGAAGGCAGCCTAGAGTCAAGGGATGGAGAAATAAACTCTTAATAAGCAGCACTGCCATGAATTCGCATCTACATTTGGTGTATCACACAGAAGCTCCCACTGGGTACTTATTACTTAAATAAATCTAGCAACAGCTGTATGATTTGATAATACTGGGTAACAAAATTTTTTACTACATTTTTCCTATATTTGTTTGTTATGTTTGAAATATGACTGTACATGCATTTAATGCTTTGTGAAGCCCTAAAATTATTCAAGTTCTTCCCTTTTCAGAATCTGATTATTCAGTTATCTTTTCATTCTAGAATATAGTACACAGGCTTCCAAAGAATTCTCTTTGCAATTAAAAAAAGAACCAAGGTATAGTTGGAGAAGAATTTTCTTTGTATAATAGGAGTTGGTAGCTGAGCAGAAGCTGAAACTGGTGCTTCTGACATGTGCTTTTTAAGCATCTCATTGTTGCCACTGGTTTATTACAGAGGCCAAAGAGACTCTTCAGCTAAACTCTGCCCATAATTAAGATTCAGAGATTTATAGATAGAGGGTGAACTGGGGTAGCCCTGGTGGGAGCTGGATTACGGAGGGGAGGGTGATGCTCCTCTCCCCCAACCCCAAGGGGAAGAGAGCACTGGCACAGCACAGCAGACTCCTCAGCAAGGCCTCAGTGTGAAAGGACTCATGGTTCATGGCACCACATTGTAGCTTGTACTGAAAATGACCACAGGCCAGCCTATGCATCTAAGAAGAGAAGAACCACGGGGAATTGAAAGAGCTACTTTGCCAAGGGCATTGCTTTGGGGCTCAAGCAATCATGTTTGAGAACCCCCAAACTTATGAGAATGTAGGAGGGTTTTTCTTCTCAATTATTTACACAAGATACAATGAAACCCTGATACCCAAACCACGTTGATGCTTCCCAGTATCATCAAGACAGGGTGAGGCAAATCCCTCTAATCAATAATATTGGAGGTGATGGCCATGTAAGAGTCCTGCAGACTCAGAGTTGCCTCTCTGTGGAAATAGGGGGCTGTTCAGTCTTAGGGGATGACCAGGTACCAGGCCAGTTTGCATGTGTACACCCATTTAGACACAGCCTTGGAACTCCCAGAAATATTTTAAGAGGAGGGCACTATGAAAAGCATCTTCCTCTAGTCAAGAAGATGGGGGGCTTGAGTCCATTGAGATTGGAGTTTTAATCAACTTAAGAGACACTGATTCTCAATAGCTTTAGACAATAACATTGCATTTGTATTTTCTCAGCGTTAATGCAACTGACATTTAGCATCTCTTTAATTACAAGATGTTTATGGCATCTATATAGAACTCATTTCAAATTCTAAAGCCTCAGGACACTGCAAACATGTTTAGAATGTGCTTTCTTTTAAGTATTGGATTTAGTAAGACTATTCCAAAATGCAGACTGCCCCTTCACCGCATTGGGTATTTTTATAGCTGTTTCTTTTTTTTTTCTTTCTTTTTTATTTTGAGACAGAGTCTCACTATGTTGCCCTCAGTAGAGTGCAATGGAGTCACAGTTCACAGCAACCTCAAACTCTTGGGCTTAAGCAATTTTCTTGCCTCAGCCTCCCAAGTAGCTGGGACTATAGGCATTACTCAATGATTGTGTTGATGACAATGATGACCATCAGCTGCTTCAGTGGCTCCAATGTCTTTTCTTCTTATTTGTTTTATCAACTCATAATTATTCTTAAATTATTCTATTTTTGATTAGCTTATTAATGTATAATTTACACATAAGATTCAGTAATTTTAAATGTGCAACTTGAAGATTTTTGACAAATTCATAAGGTGTATTCACCACCACAATCATAACACAGACATTTACATCATCCCAAAATGTTTTCTTGCTTCCTTTGCTCTCAGCCCCTGATCCACTTTCTATCACTATAGGTTAACCTTTTCTAGAATTCATATAAATGGAAGTAGTCTTTTGTGCCTAGCTTTTTCACTTAGCATAATGCTTTAATGATTCATCCTTATTGTTGAGTGTCTCAGTAGTTCATTCCTTTTGATGTGGAATATTCCATTGTATGGATGTACCGCAATTTGTTTATTCACTCACTCATTGAAGGACATTTGAGTCGTTTTGAGTTTTTGATAATTAATATTACATTGTATGGATGTAACACAATTTGTTTATTCATTCACTCATTGAAGGGCATTTGAATCATTGAGGTTTTGACAATTATTAATAGAGCAGGTATAAATATTTGTGTGTTGGTTTTTGTGTCAATGTAGTTTTTATTTCTCTAAAGTAGTACAGGTCGAGCATGTGAAATCTGAAAATCTGAAATCCAAAATGCTCTAAAATCTGAAATTTTTTGAGTGTTGACTTGACACCACAAGTGGAAAATTCCACACATGACCTCATGTGACAGATAACAGTGAAAACACAGGTGCAGGCAGACACAATGCTTCATGCTTATAGCACTCTGGGAGGCTGAGGTGGGAGGATTCTGTGAGCTCAGTAGTATCAGACCATCCTGAGCAAGAGTCAGGTATTGTGGTGGGTGCTGGTAGTCCCATCTACTCAAGAGGTTAAGGTGGAAGGATTACTTGAACCTAGGAGTTTGAGGTTCAAGGCTAGCCACAGCACTTTAGCCTAAGCAATAGAGTAAGACTCTGACCAACCAATCAACAAACAAAAATAACGCAGGTGCACAAAACATGATTTATTTAAAAGACTATAAAGAAATAAAAGACTATCTCAGTCCACCTTGTCTGTGATATATCTTTTCTGTACATGCCCCTGAAGGGTAATAAGATGGCACATGTGCAGGTTGGGGCACCTATGACAGGTTCCCATGATCTCCCACATGTGGCCAAGACCTATATGCATTACTCACCATTTCTTTTTTTAACTTATTCTCTGTTGTGTGGCATAAAGATATTGTTGAAAGTGTCAAAAATGCCATGCCTGCAGATACCCCTATGGGTAACAATGATGAGAAAAAGAAATGTTTCTATTTGTCTATAGCACAGAAAGTCAAGTGTTAGAAAAACTGGTTAGTGCTCTAAAGGTGTTAGAATCACCACCATTTATGATCTAAAGAACCAGAGGGATAAACTGTCCAAGATCCATCATTAGAAAAGTAAATGAAAATTAGAAAAACATCATATAAAGCTAAATACGAAGATCTTGTTCATGTATTGAAAGAGCAGATATCAGTATTGCCATGACTGCTGAGCACACATGCTACTTACTGGCATGCTGATCATGAAACAAGCAGAGATTTATCATGTGAACTGAAAATTGAAGAGAACTGTGAATATTTAACAAGCTGGCTGTAGAAATTTGAGAAAGATGCAGCATTACATTCTTAAAGATTTGTGATGATAAAGCATCTGCTGATCATGAAGCAGTGGAGAAATTCATTGATGAGTTTGCCAAGGTCATTTCTGATGAAATTCTGATACCAGAACAAGTCTGTAATGTTAATGAATCATCATTGTTTTGATGCTATTACCCCAGAAAGACGCTGACTACAGCTGATGAGACAGTCCCCCTCTAGGAATTAAGAACACCAAGAGCAGAGTAACTGTCCTGGGACGTGCTAATGTAGCAGGCACACATATATGTAAACCTGCTGTAATAGCCAAAGACTTGTGTCCTCATCAGTCTCAAGAAGTGAATTTTTTACCAATCCAATATAATGCCAACAAAAAGGCATGAATCACCAGGGATAGCCTTTCAGATCAGTTTTACCAACATTTTGTACCAGTGGCTCTTATTTGCTACAGAGAAGCTGAAACAGATGATGGTGCAACAGTGTTATTTCTTGATGAATGTTATGCCCATCCTCCAGCTAACATTCTCAGTGAAAATAATTTCTATGCCATGTACTTTCCTTCAAATGTGTCATCATTAATTTAGCTGTAAGACTGGGATATCCTTAGATCAATGAAGAGTAAATGCGAAAACACTTTCCTAAAGAGCACAGTAGCAGCAGTCAACAGAAGCATGAATGTAGAAAGTTTTCAAAAGGAATTTAGCATGAAGGATGCTGTATATGCTGCAGCTGATGCTGGGAACACAGTGACTAAAGACACAGTTGTGCATGTCTGGCATAACCTCTGGCCTATGATTATGTGCAGTTCTGGCAACGAACAAGGTGGCGACTTTGAAGCATTCCATATGTTTAGTGAGAAAAAAAATGATGTCTGACCTCCTTACATATGAAAAAGCATCTAATTTTAGAGTCCATAAGTGAGCTGGGAAAAGTGAATAGCGAAGTTTTTAACATTGATAGTGAAGTTCTATTTGTTCATTCATTGATCGATGACCGAAGAGCTGAAATGGTTCAGAATCAAGGTGATTGCATTAATAGTGACATCGAAGGTGATGTGGTTAACACCGCAAAAAAAGTCCCTATAAACAGCCTAGTGAAAATGCATGGTGTGCTTATTGAAGGACTAATGCAGAACAAGAAGTCATGTCAGTTCATAGAATCAAAGAAATATTTCTAAGACAAAAACTGGTGTTAGTGAAGCTGATGACTCTGGAGGAAACATTTTTAAAAATCCATCAAGTGGAACAGTTCCCCATCCCTAGAGGACCCACTGTCTGGTCCCTCAACTGCCTCTGATGGTTCTTCTCACTTAAAAAAAAAAATAGTGTACGGCAACCTTGAATACAAACACAGCACCCTCGAGACTGCAAGCTTGCCTCTGGTTGTTGCTGCTATTGTTTAAGAGCTGATGGGGTGTTCTGGTGGTGCCTGTGTGCTGCACATTGACCATGAACATATTATTTTTTTCACTGCATTAATGGTATGTCATATTTTTAATGTTAAAGTACTTACAAGCACATGAGTGGAAGAAAATCATTGCTTATTGGTAGCATGTAAATTCAGAACCAGAAATGATGCTGATGCCGAACAAGCACACGAGGGCCACTTGGGTGTCTGATATAGGATGGCTTTGCTTTCTGGTGGCTCAAAGAAACTTCGCTTTGTGCATAAAATTACTATATAATGTATACAATTACCTCGTGGCTATGTGCACAAGATGTATATGAACCAAATGGATTTTGTGTTTAGACTTGGGTCTCATCCCCGAGATACCTCATTATGTATATGCAAATACTTGGAAATCTGAAAAAATTTAGACTCTGAAACACTTCTGGTCTCGAGTATTTTGGATAAGGGATACTCACCTTGTACCCAGGACTGTAATAGCTGGTCACAAAGAAAGTAGTGTTTGTTTGTAAGAAACTGCTAAACTTTTTCATTTTGCACTTCCATCTGTACTGTATGGGTAGATAAGTAGAATCCTACTAAACAGTGTTTCAGGAAAATCATGAAAGGAAGAGGAAAAAGGAGCAGAAGTGGAAGAATGCAACAGAATCTTGTTTTGAAAACAAAATCCACTATCCTGGGAGAACTGCAGACTTTAGGTACTTTCTTCACTCTAGAAGCAAGAGTGAAAAGGAAAAAGTTTGGTGATAAAGAAGCAAGTATCACTTAAAAATAGAAGCAAATATTTGCTGAAACAAAAGGAATATAGACTGTGAAAATGGCCTGTGGCAGAGAGAGTTGGAAGAACAATAAGCCTTGTTCAGTAAACAATCCAACAGTTAAGAAAAACAGCAAAGGAAGGCTAAAGAGAGAAAATTGTTCAAGATAGGATGTTTTCCTCCTTGCTTTTTTTTTTTTTTAATTAGATAGCTGCAGTATGTTCTTGTTATTGGTAAGTGATTTATGCTTTTACTATTAAAGAGCCAATAATATGCATCTATGGCATGTATTTATAAGAGGGTATATAGACCAGCAGAGCATTTCTTAAACCTTAAATGGGTGTCGGAATAACCTGGGGATCTTGTCAAATGTAGGTTCTAATCCAGCAGGTCTGGGAAGGGCATAAGCTTCTGCCTTTCTACAGAAGTCCTAGGAGAGGAAAATATCACTGGACTGTAGAGATGCTGTCAGATCACAAGGGTTCAAATCCTGCCTTGAACATTAATTAGCTTTGTAAACCAGGACGTATTTCCTCATCTCTCTACCTCCATTATGTCATCCGTAAAATGGGGACGATAGCAGCATGCAGGTAGTTCCAGGTAGTGGTGAGGATTGCACAGTAGCTATATGTCAAGCACAGTGTAGTCTTTTAGTTTTCAGTAAGTTCCAACATTCAAGGCAGTCCAATGTCTAACAGCTTTAAACCAAATTGATTGAGTCCTGCAGTCCTTTAGCTCCCCTTAGGTCCTGTGCCACAGTTCTCGTGGCAGCCACTGGTTCTGCTAGTCGTGCTAATTAAGGGAGCCCATTCAGAGCCACTAGACTGAGACTGCCTGGGAAGAAGAAAACCCACTGAAAGGATGTCAAAGGAAGAGAGATTAACCATGTGACGTGCTGCACCTGATGGAAATGTTACAGGTTCAGCCCCATGGAGTGACAATAGATATTTCTACATGCAGGAGTAGTGCTGGGAAGAGGCTCAGATTGTGCATTTGAAAGAATTTCCAGTCTAACCTGAGGGCCCCCTTGACAGCTGAGAGAGCTGCACCAATGTGCCCTTCTCTCCCCGAGCACCGGGCAGTGGCTGAGCCACACCAGCCAGTGAATAGACCCTGTAGTGTTGTTTGCATCCTGCCCCTTTAATCTGCCTCCAGCACCCCTGTAGATGTCCTAATTGGTCCTCTGGATGCAGCCCTCTTTGGCCTGTCTGCTCAGTTCTGTGTACACGGCTGCTTTCATCTCCCTGCTTGCTTGGCACATTGCTCTATTCTCACAGTTTTCTGATGTTAAAAGCAGCTTGTAGAGCTTGGATGATCTTCATACCATTTCTGCCTCCCTGTTAGTAACTGTACTAGAAAAACAGCTGTTAATCTCAATTAGGTTTTGATTGCTAATTAGCAGCTACCTATCAGGATCAAGCAGCCCTCTTCCTGGGCCCTTCAGCTGTTTCTCATGCAACGGGTACACTTGGTTTCCATGAGAACCGTTTAGCTAGATGCCTCCTCAACTCAAACTGCCACCTCTTCAGTGACTTTGATAATATCTCTCAGAGGTTCTAGTCCACTTCCCTGTTTTCTGGTTTTCTTCATTGCACTGTCCAACTGGAGTTCCCAAAGAAAGCCGTTCTGTCTCCATTGTCATTACAAGTGTGTCTTGGAAAGGGCAATCAGGGGATTGCAAGTCCAATCATCGAACTCGGGTTTAGAACCTAAGCTAAAAAATTGAGCCTTTATAGAATATATGATCTCCTGCCTGAATCCTGTGCACCTATATCAAGAGATGGCAAATGATGGCACAAGGGCCAAATCTGGCCTGCGGCCAACTTTTAAATAAAGTCCCCTGAACATAGCCCACAACCCCACATGTCACTTGTGCTATGACTTCTATCATGTTACAACCGCAGAGTAGTTGTGGCAGAGACTGCACAGCCCACAAAGCCTGAAATATTTACTACCTGGTCCTTTACAGGAAAAGTTTGCCAAGTTCTGACCTATGTCTTTGTTTTTCAAAGTATAATAGCATCAGCATCACCTAGAAACTGAAATTTTTGAAACTCAAATTCTCAGGCCCCACCCCAGACCTACTGAATCAGAAACTTGGAGGGCACAGTCTAGCAATCTGACCTTTTCAAAAATTTATTTAAAAATATTTCATTGACCAAGATTGTATATATCTATACATTATGCATATCGAAGGCATATAGCATGATGACTTAATGTGCACGTATACTGTGTAAGGATTCTAATAATGAAATTAATGCATCCATCACCACATATGCTGTACATTAGATCTCTAGAACTTGATCATCTTATATCTTTTATATAATTTCTAAGAATTTTATTTCTTTCACTGTAACTTGATGTATTTTATGTATTTGAAAGTACTCTTACAACTATTTTCCAAGGCTGTTAAGCTCTTTAACATTTTTTCTTCTTTTTCACTAGTAACTATGTTTTCTCCCAAGTTGATTCTGGTTGGTCTTTATCTTTTTTTTCCAGAATGTTATAGGGGTATGGATGTTTTGGTTATATGGATTACTTTTGTATAGTTTGAGTCAAGGTTACAACTGTGTCTGTCTCCCAGATAGTGCGGGTTATACACATTAGCTGTGAATTTACCCTTCACCCTCCTCCTCCCACCTGCTTGATTTTCACTGAATTTCACTACCATTTGCACATATATGTATAGATCAATTAGTTCCATTTTAAAAGTGAGCACATGTGGTGTTTGCTTTTCCATTTTGTGATACTTCGCTTAGGAGGATAGTCTCTAGTTCCATCCAGGTTGTTACAAAAGGTATCAGTTCACCATTTTTTTTTTTTTTTTGGAGGCTGAGAACTCCATAGTATACGTATGCCACATTTTATTAATCTGCTCATGGATTGATGGGTGCTTGGGTTGTTTTCACATCTTTGTGATTGCGAATTGTGCTGCTGTAAATACTCAGATGCCAGTGTCTTTTTTATAGAATGGCATTTTCCCCTTTAACTCTCAGTCTTCTGTTCATTTTTGAGTTTGAAAGTCTACTCTAGACTCAAGTTTGACTAAGTATGGCCCATGGCCAAATGCAGCCCATCTGCCACTTGTTTTTGTAAATAAAGTTTTATTGAAAACCAGCAGGACCTATTCCTGTATGTAATGTCTGAGGCCACTTTTTTTTTTTTTTTTGAGACAGAGCCTCAAGCTGTCACTCTGAATGGAGTTTCATGGCATCACAGCTCACAGCAACCTCCACTTCCTGGGCTCAAGCGAGTCTCTTGCCTCTGCCTCCCAAATAGCTGGGACTACAGGCGCCTGCCACAATGCCCGGCCATTTTTTGGTTGCAGCCATCATTGTTGCTTGGCGGGTCCGGGGGCTGGATTCGAACCCGCCAGCTCAGGTGTACGTGGCTGGTGCCTTAGCCCGTTGAGCCACAGGCACCGAGGCAGGTGCTCGGCCTTTAAAGGGGAGGTCTTGGGGCAGGTCCAGAGGGACTGAGTCCTGGTGTCAGGAAGTCTGCACTGGACTTCAGAATCTTGGCTCCTTTGTCCTGCAGAAAAACCACTATGTCTGGGAAACAACCCAAAGGCCAAGTAGTTAAAGTAGAGATTATAAAAAACATGTTCGAGGCTTGGCACCTGTGGCTCAATGGGCTAAGGCGCCAGCCACGTACACCTGAGCTGGCGGGTTCGAATCCAGCTCCAGCCCGCCAAACAATGACGGCTGCAACCAAAAAATGGCCGGGTGTCTGCAGTCCCAGCTACTTGGGAGGCAGAGGCAGGAGACTCGCTTGAGCCACAGCACTCTATCCAGGGTGACAGCTTGAGGGTCTGTCTCAAAACAGAGCTGGTGGGTTTGAATCTGGTCCAAGCCTGCCAAACAATGGCAGCTACAATAACAAAAAAGGTCACTAAACTTTGTTCCAAATCAGGGAAGAACTAATTTACCTGAGGGTACACCTTGTTCTTGGTAAGAAAATTAATCAGGCTTGGAGCCTGTAGCTCAAGCAGCTAAGGCATCAGCCACATACGCCAGAGCTGGTGGGTTCAAATCTGGTCTAGGCCTGCCAAACGATGGCAGCTACAATAACAAAAAAGGCCCTGGCGAGGTGCAGCGGCTCCCACCTGTAATCCTAGCACTCTGAGAGGCTGAGGCAGGTGGATTGGTTGAGTTCACAAGTTCAAGACCAGCTTGAGGAAGAGCGAGATCCCCATCTCTAAAAACAGCCAGGTGTTGGCTCTCGCCCATAGGTCAGTGGTTAGGGTGCCAGCCACATACATGAGGCTGGCAGGTTCGAACCTGGCCCAAGCCTACTAAACAATAACTTCAACAAAAAAGTAGCTGGGGGCGGCTCATCGAGTAGGATGCCGGCCCCAAATACCCAAGGTGGCGGTTTCGAACCTGGCCTCGGCCAAACTGCAAAACGGAAAAATAGCCAGGCGTTGTGGTGGGCGCCTGTAGTCCCAGCTATTTGGGAGACTGAGCCAAGAGAACCACCTAAGCCCAGGAGGTGGAGGTTGCTGTGAGCTGTGTGACAGCACAGCACTCTACAGAGGGTGATAAAGTGAGACTCTGTCTCTACCAAAAAAAAAAAAAAAAGTAAAAAAATAGCTGGGGTTCTGCGCCTGTGGCTCAAGCGGCTAAGGCACCAGCCACATACACCTGAGCTGGCAGGTTGAAATCCAGCCCAGGCCCGCCAAACATCAATGACAGCTTCAACCAAAAAATAGCCGGGCGTGGGCGGCTCCTGTGGCTCAGCGAGTAGGGCGCCGGCCCCATATACCGAAGGTGGTGGGTTGAAGCCCGGCCTCGGCCGAACTGCAAAACAAAAAAAAAATAGCCGGGTGCTGTGGCGGGTGCCTGTAGTCCCAGCTACTAGGGAGGCTGAGGCAAGAGATTCGCTTAAGCCCAAGAGCTGGAGGTTGCTGTGAGCAGTGTGACGCCATGGCACTCTACCCAGGGCGATAAAGTGAGACACTGTCTCTACAAAAAAAAAAAAAAAAATAGCCGGGCGTCGTGGCAGGCAACTCACTTGAGCCAAGGAGTTGAAGGTTGCTGTGAGCTGTGATGCCATGGCATGCTACCCAGGGCGAAAGCTTGATGCCCTCTGACGCAAAAAAAAAAAAAAAACAAAAAGTAGCTGGGGGTGGGCAGTGTCCATGGCTCAAAGGAGTAGGACACTGGCCCCATATGCCATTGGTGGTGGGTTCAAACCCAGCCCTGGCCAAAAACTGCAAAAAAAAAAAGTAGCTGGGTGTTGTGGTCACAGCTACTCAGGAGGCTGAGACCTGAGGACTGCTTGTGCCCAAGAGTTTGAGGTTGCTATGCAATGCCAGGGCACTCTACTGAGGGGACAAACCAACACTCTATCTACAAAAAAAAAAAAGAAAATGAGAAGGCCCCGCTCTGCCCTACCCAGTGGGGCAGGAAAGCTGCAGCTGGGGACTGTAGAAGCACAGGCTCCGGTCTCACAGGACAGCCCTGGAGCAGTGGCTTCGCCAGCCCGCCAGTGAGGGTGCATGAGGGTTACACCTTGAAGGTAGGGAAAGGATAGTGTGTGGCTTAGCAGAAGTCAGGGGCCTCCTCACTCAGCCTAGGGCTGAGAGAGCTGAGCTCAGAGAGGCTCCTGGATGGAGTGTGGGTGCCCTGGGATTCTGCAGGGTGTCCCATTTTGGGGGGCCTGCAGCTGATAGGGTCATTGAGGCAGTATGTGTGGTGCCCTAGAGTGGAGGCTGCTAAGCCAGCACTCGGATCCAGGTGACAAAGTGAGACTTGGCTCCAGTGATCACCCTGCCTCAGCCTACTAAGCCACTGGGACTACAAACACTACCATTCCCAGCCTGGCAAAAGGTGAGGGTCCAGCTATACCTCCCACACATGTTGGTTAGAAAGACAACCCTTTCCCTCATGGAATTCTTTCGCATCCTTGTTGAAATGTCTTGATAATAAATTATTGTTGTGGTTAAGCTTTTTTTTTTTGAGACAGATCCTCAAGCTGTCACCCTGGGTAGAGTGCTGTCGCATCACAGCTCACAGTAACCTCCAACTCCTGGGCTCAAGCGAGTCTCTTGCCTCTGCCTCCCAAGGAGCTGGGACCACAGGTGCCCACCACAACACCCAGCCATTTTTTGGTTGCAACTGTCATTGTTGTTTGGCGGGCCCGGGCTGGATTCGAACCTGCCAGCTCAGGTATACTTGGCTGGCACCTTAGCCTGTTGAGCCACAGGCACCGAGCCTTTTTTTTTTCTTTTCTTCCTTTAGTGATTCTCTTGGCCTTTGCCTCCCAAGTAGCTGGAACTACAGTTACCTGCCACAATGCCTGGCTTTTTTTTTTGGGTAGAGATGGGGGTCTCATTCTGGCTCACTCCAGCTCAGGACAGTCTCAAACCTCTGAGCTCAGGCAATCTACCCGCCTTGGCCTCCTACAGTGCTAAGACTATAGGCGTAAGCCACCATACCCAGCTTGTGGTAAGTTAAAAAAAAATTTTTTTTTAAGAGACAGAGTCTCACTTTCCTTGGTAGAGTGCTATAACGTCATAGCTCACAGCAACCTCCAACTTCTGGGCTTAGGCAATTCTCTTGCCTCAGCCTCTCTAGTAGCTGGGACTACAGGCACCTGTCACAATGCCTGGCTATTTTTTTTTGTTGCAGTTTGGCTGTGTCTGGTGCCCTACCCATTGAGCCACAGGCGCAGCCCTGGTAAGACATTAAGAAAAAAAAAGGCGGTGCCTGTGGCTCAGTCGGTAAGGCGCTGGCCCCATATACTGAGAGTGTCAAGTTCAAACCCAGCCCTGGCCAAACTGCAACAAAAAAAGAAGAAATAAAAGTGACGCTGATTAATGAAATGCTAAGTGCAGGGTTTGGAAAGTCCCTATGGCCCAGTGGGCAGTCAATTGGCTTCTGGCTTAGGGCCATGTGACTAGGTGAAGGTAGTAGAACCCTAAGACTGAGTGTTGGAGGATGGCCCCCCAGGTGAAGAGAGCAGGGCCTCTGGGATGCAAACTCTCCAGGGAGGGGCTGCCCTCTGCCCTGGTCCCTGTTGCCTCCTAGGAGTGGCTTCTGTGGGTGGGAGCCCTGCCAGTCTCCCTGTCCTCCTATTCCATCCCTGACCCTACCAAACCAGACTGAGCACTTCCTGCCCCACCAGGCTGGGTGAGAGGACCATGCACTCACCAAGTCAAAGCAGCTCCAAGAACGTGGTCCATGAGTGTACAGCTACTGGGGATCCCCATGGGGCTGGCCCTGGGGGAACTCACCTAGTTCCCACTCCTGCCCTCTCGCCCCCACCCCCTTGCCCTGGATCAGTTAGGAGTTTTCAACCTGGGTGTTCAGTGTTCTGTGAACCTGAAAGCTCTGGTTGAACTCTGATTCAAATAAACTGATTCAAACTCTGATTCAAATAAACTCTTAACTACTGGGAAAATTTTTCCAACTGGGAAAATTTGGGTACTGAATGGATATTTGAGGACATTGGAGATTTAGATGTAAGGAATTACTACTGTGATTATTTTTCCTGGTGAGAAGGCCATTGGGTGGGGACCACTTTCTGCAAAAAAAATTTTTTTAAATGTCTTTAGGACAGTGCCTGTGGCTCAAGGAGTAGGGCGCTGGCCCCATATACTGGAGGTGGTGTATTCAATCCCAGCCCCGGCTAAAAACTGCAAAAACAAAAACAAAACAAAACAAAACAAACCTCAAAAGACAAAAAAAGTTAAAAAAAAAAAGTCTTTAGACATGGACTTTAGTATTTATATATAAATGAGATTTGCTTCCAATTAACCCAATGGGCAAGGAGGGCTTGTGGGGTTGGGAGAACCCACATAGAGAGCGGCCCTGTATGGTCACAGCTGAAGCTGGGACAAGGAGGTGGTGTGGGTCCTTCCCCTCAAAACTAGCTTTGGCGAGACACAGTAGTTTTCAGCTCTTCCCAGAGGTGGCAAACATCACCACAATCTCAACACCCTTGAAACCTCCCTAAGTTTCCCTTTCAGGACTAGGACAAGGTCTGAGTGTGACCACCAGCCCCTCCTCTTCCCCTGCCTGTCCTGAGACATTGCAAGGCCATCAGTATATTCTGTGCTTGGTAGACAACTGGCCTTGGCCTGACAGACACGGGATTTGAAGGACATCCCCTACAGCAGGGGGCAAGGGGCCCCTGCACCTCCAGCCCTCACTCCGCTGATTCCTCTGCCCACCAGCAGCCAAATTCATCATCCCTGGACGGCTCCCATCTTTATTAGCAGCCACTGCAAAGCTGGGTGGGCTGCAGCCCTTCCAGGGACCAGGGAAGCTGCTGGATGCAGCAGCCTACTGTTTCCAGGGGACAAGCTGCTCTGGCAGCGGAACCAAAGCAGTGGGCTGTAGGTCAGCAGCCATTCGCATGGGCGAGAAGGGCCCCCAGGATGCAACCTACTGCTTGCCTCAGGCCCCTCAGCCCAGTGTAGGTCCTGTTCTCCCAAAGAACCAGGAGGAAAGAACAAAGGTGGCATGAGGGACATGGGCACAGTCCTTGAAGACAGCAGCAGCCTCTTAGCATTGAGAGGTTTGGCAAAAACTACCCATTAAAGCAATCAGGGGATGGCGGCCAGGGGTGGGCAGGGACTTTGGGGACCAGGCTTGTCTGCTCTAAAGCCCCTCCTTCCTGACACTGGTTCCTGATCTGGCGTTTTGTTCACTTGAGCCAGGAGCAGGCACCTTGGGAGCTGCAGCTACTCACAGGACATAAAAGCATGGTTTCTCTTGGGAGATAGAAGGTGCACGTGCAAACACATGCAACATCCCCCAAATGCTTGACAGAAACTCTCGAGGACTCGAATATCAGGTCCGTGAGAGAAGTGGTTCCTGCCCACCAGCCAGATCAACCCAGGAGGGGGGGCCAGCCATTGTGGGGATGGGGAAGGGAGGGCCAGGGAGGGACAAAGGTCTCTGGAATGAACTCAGCCAGCAAGCCAGTGAGTAGGATGGGGCCAGGGAGGAGGGGCCAGGGCTTCAGGAACAGTTGTGTGGCTCCGGTGCCCACCCTGGGACCCTTTGGAAGAATCTGGCCCTGGTGGCCCAGCCTATACCCACGTCCTGGTCAGGATGGCACTTTGATGCCAAAGTGTTTGCGGAGCTGCTCCAGAAACACGAAGGTGAGCACAGTGTGAGGGATGAGACGGATGCCGGCAGGAAAGAGGCCCTGGAATGAGAGACAGACACATGAGAGACCAAGATGCCAGGAGCCGGGGGACCCGCCCCCACCCCCACCTGCAGCTGCCACACCTTGTAGAAGGCCAGTGGCCCGAGCTTTGCTGTCTCCATTGCACAGTGCAAAACACCCTGTAGAAAACATAGTGAAGCAATAAAGAAAGAAGCTGCTTCTCATGAAAAGGCACAAATAAATCATTAAACTCCCTCCTGGGTCAGGGCAGCGGCTCATGCCTGGTATCCCCTGTAATCCTCCCTGGGAGGCTGCAGTGAGCTGTGACTATGCCACTGTACTCCAACCCAGACAACACACCACAGTGAGACCCTGTCCCCGGTCCAGGCACCTGATACTCCCCCTTGGCGTTCATAAGGCGAGTTTTCAGCACGTCCAGGGGCTGGCACAGGAACGTGGCACATCCTCCCTGGAGAGCGGTCTGTCAGCAGTGGGCCTGCAGGCACCATCCACGACACCCTTATCCCCACCCACAGGAGGCACCAGGCACTGGGCTGACTCGTGAACTCTCATGTCCCCAGTGGCCACTTCTGGGCCTCTGAGAGGCACCACCAGACTCACCAAGGCCCCCTACACCCTTGAGCCCTCATTGTACCCAGGTGTCCATAGCTTCCAAGACCGGTTCAGGGCCCTCCCCATCCCCAGCCCAGCTGTGCTGGTCACTGACCGCAATGAAGCTGGCGACAAAGTGAGTGAAAATGTTGTCAGATAGGTGTCCGGTGCTGAGGACCAGCTGCTTAGCCTGGTCATAGCAGGACAGCTGTAGGCAAGACAGGGATGGTCACAGCTGCAGACAGCCCCCAGCTGCGCAGTGACAGTATGTGTTTTTCCAGGGCAGGGGCAGAAAGGGGAGGGGCTTGCTCCAGATCTTACATAGGCCATGGCCCTGACCCATTGTGCCAACCCCCCCACAAGGGCTCTCAGTACCCACTGCCCTGGTCTGGGACCCCTCTGAAGACAATGCAGCGACTGTCGATGTTGCCCAAGCCCACCCTGCACAGAAGCGTACCTGGCCCACAGTGACCAAGGCCCCACGGCTGGATGCCATGGTGGCGCCCGAGAACAGCTTCTTCAGACCCTCTGCACAAGGAAGGGGTGAGGTTGCACACCCGGCCACATCCCTCTGGCCCCCCAGTCCTGCACAACATCCCTGCCCACCTCACCTTCTCGAGCCACTCGGTACAGGCCATCCAGAGCATGGGCGTAGCTGACAAGAACAGGTAACGGGCCACGTAAGGCCCTTCCTGACCACCAGGTCCCACAGGAAGGCCCTCCTGGGCCCAGAAGAACCATGTCCCATCACAGGCCCCAAAGATCCTACCCTAAGGGAACACCTGGCGACAGCCCCTTTGGGGGTTGCCCACCCCACTCACTCCGGCCCAACTGCCCCAAGCAGCTGGCTGTGCCCAAACCACCTGGTTTGTCTGAGCTCCAGGCACACTACTACCCACACAGACAGAAACAGAAACTTCTGGGCTCCTCGCAAGGGGCAGATAAAACAGCACTCGCTGTGGTCAGACTGGATGCTGGACACTGAAAGATGGTGGGCAGGCGCCCTGTCCATGCATCTGGAGGCTCCTCTGGATGCCTACAGCCTTAACACCTCTGCACTCACACCACACTGGGGCCCCCAGTCCCCCAAGACCACTCTCAAGCACCCAGGCTTAGGGGGCCTGGTCCCCAGGCCAGCTCAATCCAACAAGTCTTCCCAAACAGAAAGAGCCCAAATGTCCCAGGGGACCCGTGACACTTCTAATGACTCTAGAACAGACATGCTCAGCGCTCCCTCCACCCCTCCATGCCAGCCCACAAGCAATGTGGCCTGCTGGAGCTGGGGCTAGGACATAGCAGAGTCACTGGGGTTTCCCCCCGGCCAGGCCTCCTGCACCTCTAGTGGCCCCAAGGGCACAGCCCAGCCCAGGACTCACTTGCGCCGCTGACCCTGGGGCAGCTTCATGTCGTTCTGCATCCTAAAAGTGGGTGGTGGATGGTAAGTGAGTTTGCCCAGTGGTCAGTTGCGCCCACAGGGAGGGCAGGTATGCCAGGGTCCAGCAGCTCTAGCCCCTCCCATGCCTGGGACTCTAGGACCCAAGTGGCTCAACCTAGGCTGAACATGCTACAGGCGCTGAGTAGCCCCAGCCAGCCCTGGCCCATCTGGGGACAGGAAAGCCCCAACTTTGGAGGGCAGGAGCACCAACCTGACGTTGACCAAGTCCGCAGGAGTCCCCACGAAGCCTCCAGTTAAACCTGGGGTAACAGAAGCCCCAGAGCCAACAAATGATTACCCTTGGTGGCCGTCCCATCACCTTGTGCCCCTCCTGCCTGGCCACTCACCGCTGACAGAGCCCAGCAACACCTTGGTGTGGAAGGGGAGAGGCCCATCGCTGCCCTTGGCTATGCCGTCCCGCACAGTCTCATAGATGGCAAACCGAGTCAGGGAGTAGGTCATCTGAGGGTGAAGGGCCCAGCTCAGAGGGACAGGCCCTCCACCCCAGACCTAACCAGTGCACAGCCATTGGTCTATGGACCACAGGGACACACAGAGGCTTTTGCAAGGCCACTTGGCCAACAAGCAGCTGAGCCAACTCAAATTCAAGTCCACACCCTCTTCTCTCCCTCCTAGGCCTCAGTTTCCCCATCTGTAAGTGGAAGTCTTTGGCCCAACCATAAGAACTGAGCTAATGCCCATGGAAGGCAAATCCATGCCCCACACCCACCCTGGGTTAACTGGCCCTCTGGCCTCAGGGGTTCTTCCTTATGCGACCTCTGGAGAAGGAGGTGGCAGCAGGTTTGGGTCCAGGTCTGGGAGGTGGCAGCCACCTGCACCGCTCACCTGTCTGCATAGCGAGGCACTCAGGCCGTTGTAGAGCGCCAGGATGCCGTCGGAGCGTACCACCCGCAGCGCCATGCCCGTCATGCGCAGCCGCACCTCCTGCTGGGTCTGCAGGTGCACCTGCAGGGAGGGGTGCTCTCAGACCCTGAGATGCTCCTGCGGGCTCAGTGCTAGAGAAAGGAAACTGGGGCGGGGGACAGCAGTCCTCCGCCCCACCCCTGGACTCCACAGCCTGGATGCTTCTCCACACCATTGCTTAAAAACAGTGACAGCTGCCTTGGGAGACTAGGCAAGCCTGCCAAGCCCTGGGAAACACCCAAGGTACACCAGCTCTGAGTACTCATGCTCCGGCCACAGGGGCTCCCCATCCCCACCTTGCAGATAAGGGAACTGAGGCACAGAGAGGCGAACACCCCTGCTGCTGTCAGGACTTGGGCCTGGGCAGGGTGGCTCCAAGACCCTCCCTTCCCACCAGCATGTCTCGTGAAGAACAAAAATCTATGGGGACTCAGATGGCCAGGGAGCCCAGACAAAGGGGCACCCAGAACAGGCAGCCCAAGAGAGCCCAGAGGGGCAGGAGACTCAGCAGGGGGGATCCCATAAGGCCACAGCCAGGACAGAGCACAGTGGTCTTGGTGGCCTGAGCCAAGGGAAGTGCCTAGGGTATGTGGGGTTGTCCACTCGTCAACCTCCCCCGCTGGCTGGTGTCCCCACTCATGACGCCTCCTCCGCCTCCTAGGCGAGGAGAGAGCTCCAGGCAGAAGAGTGTGGACCAGGGCCTGACAGGATCAGACAGAGAGGCCAGAATCTGTCCCCCACAGTTCCCACCTTGGCATGGGCTCCAAGCAAGGTCATCCACAGCTCATGTCCCCCCGCACCCCAGGCATGCCTAGGGGAGCCTCAAGGGGCAGCGGGCAGCAAAACTAGTGAGGGTTGGGGATGCAGCACCAGAGTCACTCTCCCATGCATGAACACACACAGTGGCCACGTGGGCAGCAGTCCCTGTCCAGGCCAGGCACAGCTGTGTGGCACAGTGACCTAGGAGCTTCGAAATGATCTTCCAAACTGTCACAGCCCCCTGGCTGCCAGGCACTGTCTACCCTGGCACAGGGCTAAGCTTCTGCGGTGGCCACCTTTCCTGACCCCCTCCAGTTAGTGGCTGTAGCCAAAGAGCATCTGGGTGGGAGTGGGGGCTGCAGGGCAATGGCGCCCAGAGCAGCCTCGCACAATGGACAGAACAGGCAACTCCAGGTCACTGCCTGACAGCCAGAGGGCCACAGTGAGAGGCTAGCCGCTGGGGCTGGGTGAGGGGCTGCTGGGCACCGAGTGAGAAGCAGGGAAGTGGATCCCAAACTAAAGAGGACGACTTTCCTGGATGGTGCTACAGCACCTCTCCAGGTCCAACGTACACCCAGCACTGGCTGCCGGGAGCTGTGAGGGCCTCTCCCGGACAAGTGAGGTCTCAGGTGCACCCCACGGAACCCACGCCTGCTCAACTTGCCTTTACTGCCAACAACTAGCTCTTTTACTGATTAGAAAAGCTAATTCTCTCCCTTTAGGACAGCGGTTCTCAACCTGTGGGTCATAACCCACAACAACTGTATTAAAGGGCCGCAGCATTACGAAGGTTGAGAACCACTGCTTTAGAGAAGGAAAGTGGGTTCCAGGTAAGGTCACAGTCTCCCAGGGACAGCCCCAGGGCTAGATTAGCCTGCTCAGTCAGGGTCAGCCTGTTCAGGCCCAGGCAGGCGGCTCCTGGTCTGCAGACCACCCCCGTGACACAGCCCACGCCCACAGGGCAGGTCCCCAGTCAGCCTGTGCAAAGCTGCAGGCCTCTCTTTTCTTTGTGGTGAGACAGGGCCAGGACACAACCCCCTCTAGCTGGCCCTGGAAAACGAGTAGACTTCCGTCTGATTTTGCCCCATAAGCATAAAAAAAGTGGGACTTGCTGCTCATGCTGGGAAATGTCCACGCCCACTGGGCCTCGAAGGCCCTTCTGAGGAAGCAGCCCAGAGCAAACATGCCTAGGTCACTCACCTGCCCAGGTCACTCCCACAGTGCTGACCCCTCAAGCCTTGGGTATGCTAGGGCTGGGTCTCTAGGTGCCCCACAGAGATTCTGACCCTCAACTTTTAACCAGATAGAGCAAGTGTTCACGAATGCAAACGGGGGAAGAGTTGGCTCCAAGAGGCTGAGGGACTCCGACAAGGTCACAGGTGCTGGGGCCTGACTGCTACCTGCCAGAAATTGGCAGCAGCAGGGAGACGGAGGGCACACTCCAAGTTCCGCTACCATCGGGGGAGGGTCTCAAGCCTCCTGCACTCGAGCGGCGGCGCCACGGTCGCTTCACCGCCGGCTCTCCAGGCAGGACCATAGAGTGGCGACCCTGAGGGTCCAGGCCACCAGGCCGCGCAGGGAGGGGCGGGGAGCTCGCGGGCGTAGTAATTACACAGCACGCCGGAGTTGCGGCCGCAGCAGACGTCCCGGGTGGCTCCAAGGTCCCGGGCAGCCCCGCCCTGAGCCCCTGCTCACCCTTGCTCCCCGGCCCAGCCCCCTTCCTTCGCCCCATTCCCGCCCCCACAAGGCCCTGTGCCCCTCCCCCACCGTCCCAGCCCCCTTCTCCCCTCCCAAGAACCTATCCTCCGTCCTGTCCCCTCGTCCACGCTCCGCTCACCCGCAGCCCTGCCTGCCCCGGGCCCTCGGCCGTGGGCCCCAGCCGGGCTCACCTTGAGCAGGTCCAGTGGGTGCGTGCAGCAGGCGGCCCCGCAGGAAGCCAGGCCTCCGAAGTACCAGCGCGACACTCGCGTCTCGGCCGCCATGATCCGAAGGACCCTGGAGGACCCCTGCCCAGCTACAGCGCCCGCGCCGGTTCAAAGACCTGCCACGCGCCGGCGCCTCGCACAACCTATGCGCCCGCGCGGCACCGGGGCGGGGCTCGGGACCACGCCCCCAATGGCCGCAGGCCTGCGCCTTAAAGCGGCCCGCGGGAGCCTAGCCCGGTGGGCCCAGTCGGGCGCCGCCCACCTGCCTTGCTGAGTGCGCCCCGCTCCCCAGGGCCCTCGTCCTCCCTGTACCAGAATCGGTCCGGCTCCCGCGGGGCCGCGCGGGGCGCCCTGTCAGCCCCCAGGCCGGGCCCTGAACTCGCACCTCCCAGGGCCACCCCGCTGCAGGTCGGATCTCGCCGGCGGCAGCCGACTTGAGTCCACGCGCTCCCCGCCCCCGAGGGCATCGAAAACCTCCGGTGTCAGCTTGTACTTTCGATGGAAATCAAAGACTAAAGGCACTTGAGGAAGACTGGCCTGGTGCGGGCACGCGCAGACTCCCCGGAGGTCCTAGTCAAGTCCAGTTCAGCTCTAACCAGAAGCACCAGGCAGCGGGATTGGGGGGTGTGTGTGTGGGGAGGGGCTGCGCTGTGAAAGCCTCAGGGTCATGAGGTTCAGGCTCAGGCAGTAGCCTGCCAGGTCTAGGCTCCATTCCTCGGAAGTACTGGTGCACTTGGGACCCAAGGGTGCACCTGCTGGGCAAAGTGAAATCCAAGTACCCAAGGCCAATGTAGGGCTAGTCCAAGCAGAGGGACCTCTGTCCTTAGTCTCAGCCTGGCTGCTGCTGTCCCACTCACAACATGGCCAAGGGTGAGGGGCGCTGGGAAAACAGCTCCTGATCCTCAGAACCTACCCAGACCCTAATATTGGTGTTTGTTTACACCATGGGGTTTGCATCTGTGAACTAAAAACCCTAACCCCTCTGCTAACTGAATGGACCCTTCTCAGCCAAGGGGACGCCAGTAACACCTTAGAACTGAGTTCCCAGGCCAGGAGTGGTGCCTCACGCCTGTCATCCCTGCACTCTGGAAGCTGAGGCAGGAGGTTCTTGAGCTCAAGGCTACTGCACGCTAGCCTAGGCATAAAGCAAGACTCTTTTGAGGAAAAAAAAAAATCGAAAACTGAGTCCCCAGCCATGAAAGGATAGGAAAGATAGAAAGCAGTTACAAATTCATAATCTTCAGATATATTGGTGACTGCTCCTATACCTGTATCTTGTTGAATAGGTGTATCTCATGACCCACTCAGTATAAAATCTTGTCCCTCTTGAAGCATGTGTCTGGCTTCTCACTGTGGCTATGCTTCCCAACCTGTTGGCATGGCCACCCGGCAGGCTGCTACCCTTTATGAGAATTAAAGCTCTCCTTTTCCCAAAATATAAACCTCACTAACTTTCTTTTAGTTAACACAACCTAAACTCTGATACAGTGAAGGAATCCTACACAGGCACACACACACAGCAAACCAACACAGTGAAGCTTCTCTGTGATGGGTTTGCAAACGGCAGGTCAGGGGCATACAGGGATCCCCAGCTGAATTCTCAAATGTGCCATGGAGACTTGGCCATACGTCCAAAGCTCTGGCAGGGCAGGTCACTAAAACAGGGCTGGCCTGGTGAGACCTGTGTGAGTAGCTGGGCAGAAGCCTAAACAAGGACAGGTTCGAAGGGGTCCGTGGGGGGTGAGCTAGCTGTGGGGTTTGCTCTGTCAACCTGGATAAAGATACTGCAACTTGCCTGGTCCCAGGACAAGGCAAGACTTGACCCTGAGGTCAGAGTTCATTGCTTTAGGGTGGATACAGGGTACCAGGCAGGCCATGCCTAGGCTTAGGTGCAGGTGATGGTGTCACTTCCTGATGGGAAAGGTCATGATGATCCATGGCTGGAGAATCATTAACCTCGAGGAACATCTACTGTGGCCAATGGGCAGTTCCAGAGTTAGGTCTCTCCTATGCCACAGGTTAGTCAGGGACACTCTGCTCAAAGTCCTGGGCCAGCTGCAAACTTCCCCCACAGGCAGCCTCAGGCTGTGGGCAGTACTCCAGACATGCAGTGGCCCTTCCTGGCCCCACAAAGGGGCAGCTCTTAAGTGTCATTCCAACAGGGAAATTGAAGCCAGAGGGTGCACCTCAGAAAAGGTTCTCTGAACCAGGCAGGTTTACCAAGTGGGTGGTCAACCCCCCCTGCGGTCTCCCATCCTCAGGCTCAGCCTGAAGCTCCTGGAGTTGGTCTCCAGTCAAGCATCAACTGAGCTGATGAGGCAGGACTCCACTGTCCCTCCCCTATGCTCTGCTGCCCACAGAGCAAGGCACCAAGAGGCCTGCAGCCAGGGTGGGCTCTAGGCCAACCCAGCACCAGGACACTTCTCACCTCCGCCATGGGGCGACCAACACTCTGAGCCCGGGGCCAGATACACCCCCCCCCTTGTCCTTACCCAACCCTATCACTTTGCTCAGGCCCCAGAGCGCCCCAAAGCCTGAGGAGTGGCTGTTGTATCAGCCCTGCTAGTGCAAAATGCACCTGCCCTCCCCTTCCTGTGCTGGTTTAGGGGTAACCACCCCACCTCCACCAGCCTAAGATGAAGGCTGAAATTCTGAAAATTGAGAGGTTTCATACACAGATCCCATCCCCGTAAGCATGACAGGGGCTGTCCAGCCAGGTGCTGAGTCCACTGAGTCTCACACCAGGCCCCAATGCCCGTGTTCACTGCCTGCTTCAAGGGGACTTCTGCACACAGGTCAGCAGACCCACGATGATCCTGCTGAGAAAGAAGCCTCTCCAAGGTCCAAACTACCTGGCCCTGGGAGCCTCCCCGACTGCCAGAAAGCTTAGCACGCCACACACTGCAAGCTGCACACTGTATTTTTCTCAGTGGCCACCAGAGGACAATGTCTCTTGAGCGTCCTCGCATCATTCTCTTGGTGCCTCACACAGGCAGCAGCTGTCCCTCTCCCTGGTCACAGTAGGTCCGTCTGCCTGGCCAGGCTGACCTTGCCACATGGAACCAGCAGCTGTCACTTGCCCACTCCCTGGTGCTCGGGGTAAGAGTGCGCGGCATGGGTAGTAGGCAGGGCCACACCAGGGTCCCAGGGACCCTGAACACAAGTCCTCGAAGCCAGAGGCTACTCCAGAACCACGGTGCCACCCACGGCTTCCAGGGCGGCCTTGATCTTCTCAGCCTCTGCTTTGGCGACATTGGCTTTGATTTCCTGGGGCAGCGACTCTACCAGCTTCTTTGCCTGTGTCAGAAAGCAAAGTCAGAACTGTGGAGGCCTGAACTGGCACAACCAAAGAGGCCCTAAGAGGGACTAGCACCGAGAAGCATCACATTTGCCTAAACTAGGGAGAGGCCTCTGTGCCTACCTGGACAAGGTTTATGCCCTGAATGTAGTTCTTGATTTCTTTGATCAGCTTCACTTTGTCTACTGGTTTTGCTTCTGTCAGGCGGACAGTAAAATGTGTACGTTCTTTTTGTTTGGGGATATCTTCTTCTACCACCTTGGGGAATAGAAAATAATGAGTAAGAAAGGGGTGGTGTGAAACTAACACTCTTGCTGCTGGGCCGCCGCATCCCAGAGCCCCACAGGGACATGAAGGCAAATTTCTCAGCTAATGTGTCCCTCAACAGATCAGCGTCTTTCCTCCCTTCTGGTAGTCAAAGTTCAGACCTGGATCTACCACTCAGATGTGCTTGTGAACGTGCACTCCTTCCCCCAAGACTCTGCTTGAAATTAGCCTAAGGAAAAGTGAGACCTGATCTCTCCAAAGAGAAAAACTAGCCCAGCATTGTAGCAAGCACCTATAGTCCCAGCTACTTGGGAAGCTGAGCTTAGACAAAAGGATCGTTTGAGGGGCAGCGTCTGTGGCTCAAAGGAGTAGGGCACCAGCCCCATATGCCAGAGGTGGTGGGTTCAAACCCAGCCCCAGCCAAAAACAGCAAAAAAAAAAAAAAAAAAAAAGAAAGAAAAAGGATCACTTGAGCTCAAGAGTGTCAGGTTGTGGGCCAGGCATGGTGACTCATGCCTATAGTCCCAGCACTCTGGGAGGCTCAGGCAAGAGAGTCGCTTGAGCTTTGATACCAGGGCACTCTACCAGGGGCAACAAAGTGAGACTGTCTCAAAAGAAAAAAAAAAAAGGTTAACATAAAAAAGGTACCTACTGTTGTCTTTAACCAAGGCCAAATGAACATATCAATGAAAATTCAATGGCCACTTTAGACTCTACCTTTGCAAGTGACCTATAATAGGCCGGATGGATGTGCTGTCACCTGACCCAGCATAAGCCAGGAAAAGGAGCTGTGTCTGAACCACTCTGGGTCAGCCAGTGTGGACCTGCCACCTGGTCAGGAGCATACCTGACTTGTTCTCAAAGGCAATCCAGTGTATATAGTAGGTTGAAGAGCAATCCTGCCTAGTCTTGCCCTAAACACATAACCTGAAGCTACCCCAGTTCTTGGGGCACAGTGGTGATGTCCCAGGGGAGCACATTGCCTCTGGAATGTGGGGCCCTCCACAACCTGACTGGCTCTCCCAGCAGGGGACACAGTTGAGGGCAGGGATCTGACAATGTGGTTGTGGGCCTACTGGTTTACTTGAAGAGCCCCAAACAGTTCCCAGAGCACGGAACTGACCATCACTTTTCCCTGTCCTCGCCTATGTGGGCTCTTCCACCTCCCAGAACCTCTGACACCGTCTACCCAGGCAGGCCTTGTGCCAGGGCTAGTGGCTGGCTGTCCTCCACTCTCCAAGTCTTTCTCAACTTTTCCTTGTTGTGGCCTTCCTTGAGATTGCATCCCCCCATCCTTAAGCTTCTTCCCTCCATTTTCCTTTCCTTTGCTTTTTTTTTTTTTTTTTTGTGATAGAGTCTCAAGTTTTGCCTTGGGCAGAGTGCCATGGCATCACTGCTCACAGCAACCTTCAACTCTTGGGTTTAAGTGATCCTCTTGCCTCACCCTCCCAAGTAACTGGGACTATAGGCACCCACCCCAATGCCTGGCTATTTTTGGTTATAGATGTCATTGTTGTTTGGCAGGCCCAGGCCAGATTCTAACCCACCAGCTCTGGTGTATGTGGCTGGCACCTTAGCCACTTGAGCTACAGGCACCACCCCTCCATTTTCCTGATATCTGATGTAATTCAACTGTTTCTTTCTTTCTTTCTTTTGTCTGCTCCCTTGTTAGAAACATCTCCATACTGTGGAGTCTCCTTGGCAGGGAGAGGTCCTAGGAGGCTATGGTAGATCCTGCCATGGAAAGCATACACAGACTTCCTGGTCACAGAGTGACAACAGGGAATCTGAGGTGAGGGACAGCAAGAGGTATGTGGGTACCACAGAAATGCCTTTCTGCCTGGTACCCTGGCCCAGCTCACCTCCGGGGCTGTTGCAGTGGGGACAGTACCAGGCACCATCCCGCCCATCGGCATGAGGCCCACATCCTGGATCTTCAATGTTTTCTGCAGAGACAGAGAATAGTGCTGACAGCTGGCCATCACGCTCAGAGTGGACTGACAAAGAACAAGTAGGCTATGATCTTTGCACTTTTGACAATTTACCAAATTCCCAAAATATACCAGGAAGAAGATAAAGCGGCCCCCAGGCCTAGCTTCCAGTCCCTGTGCTCTCTTTTTTTTTCCCTGCTCCCTTTTCATACCTTCAGAAGTTCATTGAGGTCTGAGATCTCCAGGAGTGTGAGGCTGGCAATGTCCTGGACCAGCTGCTGGATTTTGGGGGGATACTCCTTGGGAGCGTTATCCAGTGGAGCACCTGCCAGGGCCTCACCCTTCAGATGGCTGCTGCTCCTCATCTGTCGCACTGCACAGACACCTGGCACCTGTTGCCTAGCCCCCCCCATTCAAACAAAGCCGTCAGCCCTGGAGGGCAGGGGAGTGCACAGAGACCCAGGGAAATAAGTGGCTGCCACGAGCTCAGCTCATGGTCACTAGGAATGGGAGTGATCTGGCTGCTCCGTGTCCCGGTCCAGGGTTTTCAGGGGGTCCAAGAGGATAAAGGGGTTCATAGTTAAATTCTCCAAGGATCCTGAGAAACCCTCTTGGTCATTTGCAGTAATACCACCCCAAACGCCAATCCCGCGCCGAAAAACCACAGCTTGAGCGCAATCTGCAGCACAGCGCCTTCCGAACGCGGGGCCCGCACTGACCGGGCCTTGCTGCGGAGAGACCTGCAGCCCAGAGAGGGGCAGGACTCGTCCAAGGTCAAGCGAGGCCGACTCCACTACTCGCTGCGTCCAGACCGCACGAGACCGGGGTGCGTACCGGGGGATTCCCGCCCATGCAGCCGGCCGGAACCTCCGAGCGGGCTGGCCCTCCATCCGACTCCAGAATGGCCCCACGTCCCTAACCTGCCCACTGGCCGGTCCTGGCGCCCCAGGGGCCCAGGGTACCTGGCGAGACGGAGCGCAGCGCCCCGAAACCCGAGACACTGCCCCAACAGGGGGCGAGCGGTCACCGGCAGCATCTGTGCGCCGCTGGAAGGTCACACGCGGCTCCCCTGGAGGAGGCGACGCTCTAGCCGCCACGGTGCCGGGCATTCGAGTGGTGAACGGACGCTCTAGCCGCTGAAGCCACGGAGCCAACAAGGGGCGGGGGGGGTTGGGGGAGGAGGACGCTCTAGCCACTCCGCACACTCGTTTCCTCTCCTTCCGGCACTGTTCACGAGGTCGTGCGCCGCACAGACGCAGTGAGGACGAGCAGAGCCTCACTTTCAGCCAGTGGTGCGGCGCCGTCCAGCACTAGCTGTAGACTGTTGGCCCGGGCGCGGAACGGGGGCGCCACTCCCTGCTCCTGTCTCAGCCTTCGCCTTACCCGACCCCTTCCCAAACCCCCCAGTACCGGCAGCGGCGCGGCTCCCTTTCTTAGTCGAAGTCCTAAACCCACAGGCGGTTTTCCAGGGAAGCCGGGCCAGGTCGGTCAAAGTCACCTCGCCAGGACCAGCCCTTGACCCGGGCCGGCTTCCCATCGCCCGCCTAAGAGGAACGCGCCCCACCATCCCCTTTCCAAGCAAACACCGGTACTTCTTTAAATACTTTTTATTATCACTGTTCGGTTCGGGGGCACTGGAGATGGCAGCTGAGAAGCAGAGAAGCTGAAGACGCGGAGCCTCACCCCCTCCGGGCTGTGAAGGGGCCGGGAGGGACGGAGGCCGCGCCTGGACACCGCACAGCAGCCGGCAGAGGGGCTAGGGTCCCGCTCCAAACTCGTACAGACCCGAGGCACGGGCTGGGGGTGCGCCTTCGGGGATGGTCCTCTCTTCCACCCTCCCTCCCCGAGGCCCAGCTCTGGGGAAAGAAATTAGAGACACTCTGGGAGGGCAGCAGACTGGGGACAGAAAGAGAGACGGCTAGGCGCTGCGGAGAAGGGAGGCTATGGGAGTAGGGAAGAGGCAGGCGGACACGACACCTAGTTAGAGACAGAAGCAGTTTGGGTGGACCTAGTGTTACTTTGGACGTGAGTTCCCCGTCTGGCTCAGTCGAATGAGATGAGCTGGGCCTCGCTGCCCGGTGCCAAGGGCCCCTGCGCAGACGGCTGCTGGACGACGGGGGCCTGCTGCTGGGGGGCACCGCCAGGGGTGGCCATCTGCGGGAGGGAAAGCAAGCTCGGCCACTAGTTCTCCCCTCCCCAGCCTCACCGCTCTGTACCGCTACATTTGTGACTCCCAACACCCACTGAGAAC
>CAUYON010146114.1:0-19807 GCA_963573935.1 Arctocebus calabarensis
ACATTTTCAGCGATTTCTTTTCTTAGAGTTTCATAGTTCTCTTTATAGAGATCTTTCACTTCCTTTGTTAGGTAGACTCCCAAATATTTCATCTTCTTTGGTGCTACTGTAAAAGGAATGGAGTCTTTGACTATTTTTTTGGCTTGATTGCCTTATAAGTAACAAATTTAAAGTTGTTTGTATGTCCCTTTAATTTCAGATTCATTGTCCATTTCTAAGTCTCACCTCTGAGAATCCACACTTCTCTTCTGTACAGGAAAAACAGAACAGGACATTGTTACAAACATCAAATAATCTTGTTGTAGATATGGTAATTAGTCTGTGTGGCAAGTAAAGATTCATAATTATTTGGGACAGCCCTCAACCCCACGCACATCTAACTGGCATAGACAGGCAGGTTTCCCAGCCTTGGGCTTCCTCATGCTGATACCTCAATTTAAAATGACTCTCTGACCTCATTAGGCAAATTAGCAAGAAGTCCAGCTTTCCCTGGCCTCTTTCTTGCCTGGTATTTCTGAGAATTACCGAGTGGGCCCATTTGTTCCTAAAAGTTGTCCTGTTCAGTCCTATTTGTAGGTAGCATAAGAACTCAGACGCCCCCTTGAGGCCACCACTAGTCATAGGGCTAGTTCTCCAAGGGAGAATGGCTTGCTCTGAAGTTGGCAGACCAGGAACATAGGCGTACCTACTAATCGAGAGACCCAAATGTCACTCTCACAGGAGGGCTCTTTCTATGATGAGCTCAATTTAACCACAGTGAAGTGGCCCATGGGGACAAGCTGGTGTCACTGCCAAGCTTTGTGGAGGCCCTGCATCTTCTTGGGGATCCAGCCAGCTGTACCCCAACTCCTGTGGCCCCATTACTCTGCTCCAACATCTACCACTACAGGGGTAGATGTGGGGGGCTCTGCAAAGAGGGAGTTCTCTTCTCTGTGCCCTACCTTCCCTGTGGAAATATGCCCTGGGAACCAGTGGCTAAAGCTCTTTGGATACAAGTCTGTCTCCAGGGCAGCTGAGTTGGGCAAGAGTCTGAGCAAGGCCACCATCTGCCAGAATCAAGGTTCCCTTTGATCCTTAACCCTTGAGGTGCAGACCAGTCCATGACTGTTGATCCTTCTGCCCACATGGTGCGTTCCTTTCTCCTATTCAAGCCCATTTGGCCCTCTCATCCCTAATCCAGCAGATGATTCACAAAATCTCCACATTTCTAAGGGAAGGATTTGGGGTCTTTTAGGAGTCTCTACTTTTTTTAACTTGTGAGTACATAGACAGTGGCCAGAGACTCAAGAATTCTCAAGCTTCAGTGCGAATGAGCAGGTGCCAATTGGCCAGCTTGTGAGTCTGGGCCAGAACTTGCCAGGGAAATATCTTATAATATATGATATAATAATTCATTTAAAAATAAAATTTAGATCACGCTGAATATTCTCTTTTATAGTCCCGTTTTCACTTAACACCGTGAATGTCTTTTCATAACAATACATATTCCATGGCATGATTTCAAAGTTGCATAGTATATTTTGCTGGTTCTCATTATAAGACATTTCTGTCCAATTTTTTCACTATTATGAATATTAATAAAGTGAATATCTTATTACAAGCAGCTTTGTGTTCATCAGTGATTGTTTCTGTAGGGTAATTTCCTGGAAGTAGAGTTTGCTGGTTGCAAGAGCACCCTGGTTTACACCAACACCAGCAGCATATGGGGCTTTCCGGAGGACCATCCACAATCACCTAAAATACTTCTGCAGACATCCTCCTGTGGCTTTTCTTTTCAATGGTCTATAAGAGAGTGAAATTAAGACTTACAATTATTTAAACACCACTTCTGAGTCCTGGAATGTCAAAACAGACAGCGCGGTTTAGTTTTCTATATTTTGTTTTCTCTCCAAATATCTAAGATTTGATGTATTTTTTTACATGTGCTTTTCAGCAAAACATGACAGTTACAATAACAACATTCACCAGCAAGGGTTTTCCCTAATGCTCTGAGTATTTGTATGTCAAAGGAAGAGCTTTTCTATCCTTTCAAGAGAACAGCCAACATGTCAGGGTGAGCGTGGGAGCACAGTTGCATCCCAAGGGCCCTCTTCTTAAGGAGGAGATTCCAGAGAGAGGTTGGAAAGTATTTACTAGGTGGGAGCAGGGTTATTTCTCCCACATTACAGCAGCCTTAAGAAGCGTTTTGTCAACAAATGGTGTTTGTCATTTTGATTTTTAGGTTGTTGCCTGGGACCCTCTTTTCACCTCCTTAAAGCGTCCTATGGTATTTTGGTTTAAGACCTGTGACATTTTGTCTCCTTCCCCGAAGGCACAGGGAGAGTTAGGGAACAGTCTGTGCTTGCCCTCCGCACTGTGTTTAAGAGATAAAGAAGCCTTTGCTTCTTTCCTCAGGCAAGCTCTTTCTACAGAAGCCTCTGCCTTGATCTCTTCCCAGTAAACAGAAAAAGATACGAGGCAGTTCCACAGCCATGAAAGCTGGGGGCTGGCTTCAGACCTCACTCATAGAAACGCAGCGTATGGCCCGATTAACGGATCGGCCCCTGTACTCTGTACATCTTCATTGTGCTAACATTTCCTGCGCATTGTGCAGGGACACTGGGCCACACAATCTCTCTAATGTTGAGATTTAAGGGTAAAAAGCAGATCCTACACTCTAGGAACTAAGTGAGAAGGGAGAAGGTTGTGGCAACAAATAATTGCCAAGTGCATATATAAGAATTTTAATGGGTATTTGTCCGAAGGCCAGGTGCGTAGGGAGACAGAACATCTTGGGGCAAATAGCCAAGGAGCTCTTGGAGGATTAATAGGTGCTCGTGCATCAGGCAGGTGAAGGAAGGAATTCTAGGCAAGGGAACAGCGCGTGCCAGTCGGGAAACTATAGCAGTTTACGCAGCACTGGGTGAAATGTCAGGTCTTCTAGTTATGCCCTTAAAATATGAGGGGTAAAGAGCAGGAAATGAGGTTAGAGAGGCAGGCAGGGCAGGTGATGAGGGGTCTCAGATGTCACGCGTGGGAGAGACTGTTAATTGTCCCCCACTGTTGTCTGGGCACATAGCTGCCCGGATTAGAAACGCATCTCCCAAGCGTCCTAGGTGTGGCCAGGTGACTAAGTTCTAGAAGCAGAAGCGTCAGGTGGCAGCTCCAGGGAGTCTGCCTTTAAAGACAGCAGAGCATCCTTGTGTGTCTTTGTCCAAGACAGTTTCTGTGACACAGTGGTGTGGGAAGACAAAGCGAAGTGAGGTAAAGAGTATGTGGACATTGCAAGATGGGCGCTGGAGACGAAAACTTAGACAAATTTAGATGTCTTTTCCCATCTAAATTCTGGAAAGCAAATACTATTAACCATACAGAAAAAAGTAGAAAGAGCCTGCATTCTTGAAGCCATAAAAAAGCTTACAGCCACAAACCACCTGCCTAGATTCTATCTGAGGGGGAAAGAAATTTCTGTTTTGTTTAAACAACTGTTGGGAGTTTCCTTTCTCTGGCAGATATACCTAATCCTAACTGACTTCCCTGTAAGGCTCTGTGTTACCTTTGGCCTCCTGTGAATACCTTTCACAGCATTGGGAAGGGGAAAGTGAGGCGGCAGCCGTGTTTACACAGGAAGTCCCTGCAGGGGCTGCCGCTGTTGCAGCTCGGCACAGTCAGGGCTCTGCTGGTTCACCTGCTTGGCACGAGGCAGCCCCTGGGCCTGCAGCAACCACAGCTACGCCTGGCTCTTCCCTTTCAGCTGCTCCAACGCCTGGGCCAGTTACGGGCTTAGGTTTCTGACAAAGGGTGCCAGCCTCTTTGGCAGATCACCCACATCACTGCATTTGAAGGGTTGGAGGCGATGAGAGTTGGGCACTCATTCCAGCCTATCCCCTAGGTTCCAGCTTGCCCTTGCCTCTCTCCCACTGCCTGGCCCTCTTTCCTTCCTGACTGCCTACTCTGCTGACTTCAGGCCAGCACCAGATGAAAAGGCAACACGGTAGGATAACTTGTTAGCTAGCTCCCACGATTGTACAAAGGTAAGTCTCTATTCTGAACACCGTGTCACTCCAAGTGGCTCTGCTTTTCTGCCTAGACTCCAACTGACACTAAGTATGAAGACAGTGAGGGCAAGGTGGTGACTTTCTTACTTACACTCTGTCCCCAGAGGCTAGAACAGTGCCTAGAAGACAGGGGATGTTCCATGTGTTCCATAAGTCTTTTTGAATGATGAGAGATTTTGAAGAAGGCACATTTGATAGGACTTGGTAATTTGGATGTTGACTGAAGAAAAGGCTAAAGTTAGCAGGACCCCTAGGTATTTTGCCTTTGGCAACCTGGTGAAGATGGTGCCATATGTTGAGAGAGAGACTCCAGGAAAGGGATCAGTTTGGAGTATACCTTCCAAAGGTTTCTTCCCAGGAAAGTGTTGAGTTGTGCAGCGATGATTGTGTTCTTAGAGAGTTCTTGAAGGTGTAAGACAGAAATTGAGCCAGATAGACTTTGCAGTCTCTTTTGGATTTAGAATCCTATAACAGCAAGGAAAAGGTAAGGGAGTTCAGTTTGGCATGTGGTAGATTTAATCAGACTGGGATATTCTTTTGGAAACACATAGAATTACAATTCAATACAATTCCAATTATACAATTACCATTTCAACTGAAATTCAATTATACATCAGAAAAGGAGTCTGGGCTGGAGGTTTAGTTTGGGGTGTTATCTGTGTAAAAGCAGTCATTGAAGCAATGGGCATGAGTTTGAAAGATTTAAACATGATTAAGGGACCAGACAGGAGCCTTAGCAGCCAACACTTAAGCATCTGGCAGAAGAAGAGGCTGCACAAGACACTGAAAAGTAGTGATCAGTGAAGTAAGAGGTGAGCCAGGACCAGGTGGCTCAAGTCTGAGGGAGGTTTCAAGAGAGAAAGAGTGACTGTGTTGAGAACCAAATGCTGTGAAGCATTCCAGTAAGGGAAGGCTTGGGAGTATCCCTAGAAAGATCAGTTTCTGTGATACATTGGTGTGAAGACAAAGTGAAGTGAGTTAAAGAGTACGTGGAGATAGCAAGCTGGGCGCTGGAGATGAACACTGCTTTCTTCAAGCTTGGCTGTGACAGCAAAGAGAGATGTCAGATGGGAGTAGGAGGGAGAGTGGGAGCTGGGCAGGGAATGGTGGGCTTTAATACTTCAGAGGGGGATGTTGTGGGTGGTGATGAGTCTGAGGATGGACTTGGGAGGAGGTGGCCAGGGGAAGAGGACAGAAATGGAGGCCACTCGAGTTGACAGCAAGAACACAGAAGCCAAGATGGAGAAACATAGTCTCTGAGGTCAGACTATTAAGTCATGAACTCAACCTAGAAAAAGTGCTGTGTGTCTCACTGATGAATATCTCTATGGTCACCTTCGAAGTGCTCCCCTTAGGAAGCTGTGCACCAATGCCACGGCCTACTCCACCCTTCAAAGCAGTTGTGGAACTTTTTTTTTGGAATGTCCATCAGAGCTATCATTGTACACAATCTGACAATTAAATTTGTGAACTCCTCCTAGAAAGTGCTACATCCCTTATTGCTGAATATCACGACAGTCACCAGATGGCCCAGGGGAGCACTTTGAAGGTTCAACAATGAGGTATGTAGCATTTTTTCTAGGGTAAGTTCCTGGACTTAACTGTACATTAAGCACAGTTGTATGTGGATACTGGGCCCCTAGCAGAGGATAAGAAGAAGAAAGTTGTTAGCCCAAAGCTCATGGTATGAGAGAATTGGCAAGGAATTGTCATATGATGAGGATGGCAAGGAGAGGTAGCATTCTTAGTATGAGTTTTAAAGGAATGCGAGTTTATGTATTCATTCAACAATCCATATTAAGTGCCTGCAATAATGACTCGGGAATATTGGTGGACTACGACTAAGGCACCACCACTGACTCAGTGAAAAGTGGGCCAGGGGCAATAAACCTGAAAGCACATTAGAACTCCTGGGGAGATTTTCCAAAGTACCCTGTCTGGGTGCTACACCAGCCTGACTCCATCAGAGTCTTTGCAGAGAGGTAGCAGCACTAATATTTTTAAAAGGCTCCCCAGGGATCTCTAATGTGCAGTCAAGATGGCAAGCAACTGGAGAGCATGGAGCCCTTGGGTATAAGGAGGTTTTAATGTTGAAACTCACACGGGCCTCGTGTTGCTGGAGGTGCTGGGTGGGTGGGTGCTGACTGGCATCTGCATTTGGCACCCAGGGATTTAGGGGGCAGGATGTAACTGGGGCTGTAGGAACTGGGTAGTCTGATTGTTTGCAGCTGGAGCTCTTGGCCGGCAGGCAGGACATAAAGCAGGGCCCAGGAGCAGAGCATCTTATCAGTGCCTGCAGCAGCTGGTGCCTGTGCAGGTGGGAGGGGGACAGGAAGGGAGGCGGGCCCCAGCGTCATTTTCCACTGGGAGGCTACTTCCAGAGTTCTGTCATCAGTCCTCGGCACTGCATCTGAAGAATACCATGAGAAATCGGGGACTGTCTTGACAGTGCAAACAGGATGGAGGCTGAGTTCAGGAAACCATGTCACATTAGGGATGAAAGAAGAACTGGGAACTGGGAGAAGAAAAATGTTCTGGTGGCTCTGACAACTGTCATCAAATAGTTGAAAGGCTATCATGTAGAAGAGTGATTAGATTTACTGTGTTTATCTCTAAAACACAGCCCAAAGATTAGGAAGTCAAGGGAAGATTTCATCCCAGTTTAAAGGAAGACATTTTTAACAATCAGCTTCTACCACACATTTGAAATGTTCTCCTATGAAGTAGGGTGTTCTTCCAGAGTTTAACAAGAGGTTGAATAACCAGAATTTTAAATGGTTATAAAATTATAGCCCTGCTCTGGGTTGGAGTATGATGATCTTTAAGATCTCCTAGTCTTAGATTCTAGAAAATTCTTTAATGTGAACATTAAAGGTAATTAAAACAAAACAAAAAAACTCACTTTGGTTGTGTATTGGCCATAGTCTTGGGAAAAATGAAGTCTTAGGTTTTTATTTTCTTCTTAAATCTAGCATTATACTAAGGAAATGGGGTAACAACATTAAAGAATTCACGCATCTTTTTGGAATTAAAAATCAAGGGCTTGCTTACGTCCATATGTATATTTGTAGTTTAATACTTTAATAACAATGTTTATAGACCCTAGCATTTTCAGAACAATCTATTAGTTAAACCCTACAGTGTTTCTCCGTAAGTAGGTCAATATTTTTACAAAAAGAAATATCTATGTGACATGAAGAAGGTCATAGCTTCAGTCAGCCTATCAGCCAAAAATAACCAGTTGTCATAATTTGACAAACATACATCTCTCACATTGGGTCAAAACTGAATAAGTTATACAGAGCATACAGATAAGTATAGTCCCCATTCAAATGGATCTCTATGTAAACCAAGGCAGATGTAGTATTGCCTTAATTTTTATGTAAATCTAAAACTGTTCTAACAATAAAGTCTATTAATTAAAGAAATGTTTTTACAAAACACCATTGCCAGCTTCACTTTGCAAGGTGATTCTGATATACAAAGTATGAAAACTACTTATTTCAAAAATGCTTCAGGGAGAAGAGGGAGTGGGAAGTTTAGGTGGTGGGAGGGTAATTGGTGGGGCCAGACCTACAGTGCATCTTAGAAGGGTACAGGCGAAACATACTAAATGCAGAATACAAATGTATTCGTACAATAACTAAGAAAATGCCATAAAGGCTGTGTTAAACAGTTTGATGAAAATATTTCAATGAAGGCTATCTTTAACAGTACGACCAAAATATTTCTGATTGTAAGCACATTGTGCCCCATGATTGCACCAATGTACACAATTATGATTTAATAAAATTATTAAAAAAAGAAAAAAATATTTCAGATTGTATATGAAACCAGCACATTGTACCCCTTGATTGCACTAATGTACACAGCTATTATTTAATAATAATAATAATAATAATAAAATGCTTCAAAACCAGGAGAAAGCTAACATTTTAGACCTTTTAAGGACCAATAATTTTTTCTTTAATCTACTACGAAGCAAACATGACAAATACAAGATCTTGGTAAATTTTACTTGAATTCGGCACGTGTGGTTTTTTTGATACGTCTCCTTGGCAGGATGCGTCCGGTGTAAGAAGTTGTCTGATCCTGGAAGGTCAAGTAGCCTGCAGGCTCTGTAGGGAGAAGACGAGGGAGATGTGTGGGTTCTTAGCCACCTGCAGTTGCCTATCTTCTCCCACAAATTAGGGGTGAGACCCAGTTGGAGGGATTGTTACTGTATCAGATTTGTGTTAAAAGTTTTCCTAAACAGCATGTAATAATAATTAAAATACCCCTGACTTCCAGGAATCATCAATTTCCATTTTTCACCACTGGCTAATGATTATTCAATGGCAAAATACTAAAAGTGAAAGAAATTAGAAGGAATAATTGACTTAGCATCCTCACTGCCCTTGGGTAAAAGCAACCTACATATTTCTCCCCACAGTATAATAATGAAAGATAACAATCCTAAGTGCATTTTCCCCCACACCCTGCAACAAGCAAAATAGGCAGAATGTGTCAAAACTATAGGCTAGACAATCATGGGTTCCTAAAAATGGAGATTTTTTAAAAATAGTTTCACTATGTTGCCCTGTTGCCCTGTTCACAGTAGAGTGCCATGACATCAGCCTAGCTCACAGCAACCTCAACCTCAGTGTCCTGAGTAGCTGGGACTAAAGGCACCCTCCACAATGCTTGGCTACAAATGGAGATTCTTCAAATTGGCAATTTCTGACTTATAAATGCCTTGCATATACAAAGGTCAAGTTATGCTTAATAAGAAATCTAAAAGAGAGAGGCGTGTTCCCAAAACAATAAATGGGTTTTCTCCTTTTGCATGCTGGGTGGCCTATGGTCAATAAGGTTCCAGAGCAGTGGTTTTAGGACCAGCTACATTTGTATCACGTGGGAACTTGTTAGAAATGCAAATAATGGCACCCCACCTCAGACTTCACTACATCTGGAACTTTGGAGTAGGACCCAACAGTTTGTGTCAACACGCTCTTCAGGTAATTCTTATGCATTGGAGAACCACTAATCTCAGAGATAAGGGCAAAAGAGTCTCTATTGAAAATTCCCTTCTTTCATATAACCCGGATGACAGCACCAAAGTAACCAAGAAATTTCCAGAGGACAAAGGGAAAAAGGTTGTTGTCTCTGTCCAGAAACACTCTCTTCCCTTCAAAGAATGTTACATTTGTTGATTAGGATCTTAGGAATGTCACAGAACTTAATTTTATCCACAACATGACAGAAATAGTCATACAGGGTAATCACTAGGTTTGGGATCCCAGAGCTGTGCCATGTCATTTTGTCATATCAGCAGCTCTGTGACCTTCTAGAGGAGCATTTGCAACAAGAGAAGTTCTGTCATAGGTAACAAAATTCCAGGTTAAAAGGAAATCACCACATTTCCTCAATTTTGAGATGACTAGATTCTCACAAGTTCATATTTCTGAAATAACGATGCACCTTACAACGGGCTGACATGTAGTGTGGTGATCAGCCCTCTAAAACCACCGTTAGGTCAATAATGTGTCTTGGAATTGACCCATCTTAGAACTGAGGAAATCTGGGAGTCAGATCATGATATGAAAGGTGGAGAGAACAACCTCTGAATCATGTTCCCCTGTGAAACTAGTGGGGACAATGAGTAAGCAATTTTATTTTCTCATCAAATTCTAAAAATGATAAATTTAATATTTGCTCTGTTTGTTTTTTTTAGATAAGTTTGCATCCAACGCTCCATCATTACAAGATGATGCAATGGCAATTGTACTCAACTATTGTCTGAAATGACTAAAACCCCCAACAAAATATATGAAAAGACAGTTTTCCTAACGTTAAAACATCAGGCAACAAAGACGCGTGATCATGGAGATGCCGGAAACCGCCTAGCTGAACCTTGGCACTGCGCAGGCGCACTGCCAGAGAGGTGCCAGGCCCCGACGCAGGCGCACTGAAGGGTACTAAACCAGCCATATGGAGCAGAAGGCAGGTTCTGTGTCTTGGTGGCGGTAGCGCTAACGTGGTGATTCATAGCTATGATAATGTGTTTTTGTCCATTTGTAATATATTTAAAAATAATTAGCCAGCTAGATTTTTAAAATTTATAATAATATGTACAGATATTGATATGAATAGATGTATTTCAATATTGATATTTTCTGGAAAGTGTATTACATCAATGATAAAACCATTCTGGGTTTTAGCAGCAGCAGCGGCTGGCTTAAGGGAAACTCTGGTTACAGCAGAATTAAAGTGTGAGTGTGTGTGGGCTTGTTGTCTGCCAGGAGGCAACAGCTGCCTGTCTAGAATGAAACTGGCCAGTTGGAATCTATGGAGATATTCCTTTCCCGCGACCATTTAGAACCTCCTGGCTCCTGCAAGATTGGTCAGTGATGTGAGTGAAAGGAATGGACCTGCTCTACCTGCTGGGAATGTGGCTGACTGAGGCCTCCGGCTGATTAGCCACACACTGAGTATGCCCTTGACCTCACTGGAAAAGGTGTGAGAAATGCGGAGTGGAGCTGTTTATCCATTGGGTCTGGAGCATATTGGGCGTCGTTACTACAGAAACTGTGTAAAAGAGGCACGTTTTGGGAGCCAGTAGACCCAGATACTGACAAAGATCATCACTAGACTGCAAGTTACGAAAAACTGCATGATACTGCTCAGATTAATGGCCCTGAGCTGTTGACTCTGGACCAGACCTAGGATGTTAGAATTCTGGTTGTGGAACTCAAGCATCAGTAATTTTTTAAAAGCACGCAGATTATTTTAGTGTGCCCCCGGCCATTCAAACCACTCACTAGTAACTGATCTATACGTTCTCTCCCAGACCTCGGAATACAAATTAAAGTCTAAATTTTGGCAGATGACAGAACATCAACTGCCCCAGCTCCTAGCCTTTGTGATGCTTTATTTTTTCCCCTAATTTCTTTTCTAATCATGATTATTTGCTCCTGCATCTATAAACATCTGCAGCCTTAAATTAAATCCAATATCTAGAATGATACATCCATCTGAGGCCAACACTTCCCTCCTCCTGGAACTAGCTGGAACAATGTGTCAGCCTCATATGTGTTTAACTTTTTTTTTTTAATTGAATCATAACTGTGTACAGTTTACTGTGCCCTTTAATGAACGTCCTGCCATTTAAAAATTGAGCTGGCAGTGTAGCTTCTCTAGGCTCAGTTGCTCATTGCTAACAGCTGGTTATCACCCTAATTAGAATTCCATTTCAGCCCTATTATTTAGGGTGCAGAGGCTACCAAGTTGAGGTCAGTTTTGCTTGTGGGATATGAAATGTGTCAGAATGACCTTGACACTTAAAACCTTGTATAGATTCCTAAGCCTACTTTTACCATATTAAAAACAATTTTTTTTTGTTTTTTTTTTTTTAGTGCTTAGGGAATCAGCTGTAACCAGATATGTTAAAAGCTTTTCAAAGTCCTCAAAATAAATTAATGAAAACATGATAACAAATATCCCTTGGAAACATTATTACTCTTTCATAGAATGCAGAATATAGAATCACGGAATCTTTGGAGGGGATTTATATGGTCATTAACTTCCCACAGAAAAGAAATCCCTTCTGTAATGTCATCAATGAGCATTTACCTATCTTCCAGACACTTCCAGTGACTATAATATGTTACTGTGTTCATTCAGTAATGATTTTTGTTTCTTCTGAGAATTTGTTTAAACTTTTGCTATTTTTAACACCTATGCTAAATTCAAGAATTACCCTGGTTTAGGGGGAAAAATCATGATTTATGTTCCCAAATCCGAATGGGGGAAGCAGATGAGTTAACAACTATAACAAGACAATGAGACAAATGGTCTTGCATTTTTCCAGTAGCCTCCAAACTGGAATCTAATTAATTTTGCTTGCAACTCAGAGGGGATGAAAGTTCAGGGAAGTTTCAGAGATGGCATATGAATCAGGTCTTAAAAGAAAGGGGAGAGGGAGGGAAGGGAAGGGAGGGGGAGAGAGGATAAAGGGTGAGATCACACTTGAGTTACATCTTTGAAGGGTCAGGAGAAAATTACTAAATGCAGAGCACAAATGTTTTCACACAGTAAATGAGAAAATCTCACAAATGTTATGTCGAAAAGGCGGATGAAATTATCTCTGATTGTATATGAAGCCCGCACACTGTAATCCATGATTGAACTATTGTACATAGTTATGATTCAATTAAAAAAAAAAAAGTTAAAAAAAAAAAAAAAGCATGTGTACATCAGGCAGAAAAGATAGAGTGGGAAGAGGGTAATGGTGGCCCAACAGACTACTCATGATTAAAACTCCACTTTTATCCTTGGTATCCTTTAATTATTTCCCTACCTTTCTCTATCCCTAAAACAAAGAGCAGTATACAACCCTGTTACTCAAAGAATGGTTCCCGGATGAGTAGCACTTGGGAGCTTGATATAAAAGTAGAATCTCAGCCCACCCCAGATTTACTACAGCAGCCTGTGCAATGTGAATAAGATGTCCAGGTAATCCGTATGTATGTTAGGGTTTGAGAAGCACGGAGCTACAACTTATGTCTCTATTTCCTTACTTCCCATTCAGTTTTTTTAAAAAGAGTTATTGCATTTAATACCTAAAAAATACATGCATACAGTTTTAATAGTCAAATAATTTTACAAGGCTCACAACAAAAAATGGCAAGTCCCTTTTTAACTCTTCCCCAACCCTACTAATCACTTCCTAGAAGCAATCGCCTTTACATCTTTTAACTATTTTTTCTCATATTTATCTCCAACTCTGAAATAAAAATAATCATATTACTTTTTGTAAATTATACATTTTAAAACTAACCTGTAATTCTTTTTACAGCAGGTAAGAATTTAACTTTCTTACACAACCCCCTTGACTTGTCTATCCTCTCCTTCTAATATAATTGTAATACCATTTTAATTAACTTAAGTAGTTAGCATTTTTAGTGCTATAACTATAAATATTGTTGAATAAACCAAGTATGGTAACTTTTTTTTTTCTGGAGTTAATTATTGCCTTTTTCCATTTGTTTAGATCTTTATGTACATGTGCTTGTACCTCATTTTATTTTTATTTTTTTATTAAGTCAAATACACATAGATCGTGAATACATTTATGCATGTGTGGGGTACAATGTGTTTTTTTGTTTTTATACAATCTGACGTGGTCACATCAAACCAATCGACATAGATTTCGCCTCATTTACTTGATTATTGTGTTAAGACATTTATGTTCTACCCTTGAAAGATTTGACTTGTATCCTTGGAATATGCTCCAGAGGTGTGGTCCCGCCTTTTACCTTCCCTCTATCAAGCTTCTCCACCCCCTTCCCATTTCTCTCCTTCATCCTGGGCTATAGTTGTGTTCTATCTTTCATAAGAAAGTGTGAGTAAATATAAGTAGGTTTCATAGAAATACTGAGTACATTGGATACTTTTTCCTCCATTTTGAGATACTTTACTCAGGAGAATATATTCCAGATCCCTCCATGTAAACATAAAAGAGGTAAAGGCTTCTTATTTTTTTAAGGCTGCATAGTATTCCATGGTATGTATATATACCACATTTTATTAATCCATTCATGGGTCAATGGACACTTGGGCTTCTTCCATGACTTGGCTATTACAAATTGAGCTGCAATGAATAATCTGGTGCAAATATCGTTTTTTGCAAAGTTATTTTTGGTCTTTTGGATATACTCCTAGTAGAGGAAATGCAGGATCCAAAGGTAGTTCAATTTTTAGATCCCTGAGTGTTCTCCAAACTTCCTTCCTAAAGGAATATACTAGCTTGCATTCCTACCAGTGGTGCAGAAGTGTTCCCTTTTCTCCACATCTATGCCAACATCTGTAGTTTTGGGATTTTGTGATGTGGGCTACTCTTACTGGAGTTAGATGGTATCTCAAAGTGGTTTTTATTTGCATTTCCCTGATGATTAAAGAAGACGAGCATTTTGTCATATGTCTATATACCATGCGCCTGTTTTCTTCAGAGAAGCTTCTGTTTAGTTGTTCCTAATTCTTATCTTTCTTATCTTTCTCAAACCCTAACATACATATGGATTACCTGGACATCTTATTCACATTGCACAGTAAAATACTCTCACTGTAGTCACACTATTTTATCAGTTTCGTTTGTTTTCCTTAGAGTACTTTCTTAAATTTCTTTATCCTGTTCCAATCTAGGCTGGCTACTCTATAGACAGCTAAAAGCATTTTCATCCTGGGACTTTCTTTTATCATCATCCTAGAAAATTCTTTTGTCTCTTCTCTGTCCTGAACCCCCAGTTTCTGGATCTCCTCCTTTTTGCTTTAATCCTCCATTTTTGTGAAGGATATCCTCCAGTAATTTCTGGAAAATGACATGTGCCAGATATCTGTCTATTGACATTTAGTACCTTTCAGGATGTCCCCTGTATGATAGCTGCTGAAAGCCTGGGAACTACATTTCCCAGAATTCTTGCTACCACTGTCGTGTTTAGAGTAGGCCAATGAAAGATACTCATATACAATTTGGAAGGAGGAAGTGATTTGGGGTTTATTCTTTTCATCAGAAGTAGCAGCAGACTAATGTGGGCTTCTACAGTAGTTTTCTCATATTTCACTGTATATTACTAACAGCTGTAGCCTTATCAACAGATTTATGTGGTTTCCTGATTGCTGAGTAGCTTCCTTTTACCCCTCTAGCCATTTCAGCAATATGAGATCAGTATGTTAGATCATTTCCTGCTTGGACTACCTATCATAGAATTTTTTTTTTTTTCTGACTGAATACTTGCCAAGAGTGGCTTTAAGAAAATAGCCCTTCAAAGATGGTAATTTAGGCTTAGTTATTGGAGACAGTAAGATTTTGAATCAGAGGTAACTTTTAAGAGATTAGTAGTTCATGGCCAAAGAGATCAATTATCACTTGTACTTGCAGGGAATGAAGTGCCTGACAAGAACAATACAGTTTTGGGAAACTAAATAGCTCTTGCAATATCTGGATACTGTTGGAATGAGGACCACAGAGACTGTGGGGTGGGCTGGATATTTCTAAGTGCACTCGAGAGATTACAGAACGGAATGATGACCTTGGGGATTTTAAAATGTTTATTTAAGACATTATTAGAAAACCAGAGAGCTGCTATGACTGCTCCAAAATAATATCTTATCTTTTGGAGTTGCAGGACTCCAAAATGTCCTGAAATCAGGGCAACACATGCCAATATAACCAAAACCCAGACCCAAATTTGATCTCACACACTGAAAAATTGCAAAGCAAATTGAATTCATTGCTGCCAGTGTATAGAGTATGACTGAATTGTGTTTCCCCCAAGTTCTATTTTGAAGTCCTAATCCTCAATGTGACTGTATATAGAGTCTGTAGAGAGTTAATTAAGGGGAAATGAGGTTATAAGGGTAGATACTTGATCTGATATGATTGGTGTTCTTATAGGAAGAGACACAAGGGGTACACGTGTACAAAGGGAAGGGGATGTGAGGACAAGATGAGAAAGTAACCATCTGCAAGCCAATGACAGAGGCCTCAGAAGAAAAGAATCTCACTGTGATTTGGGACATCCAACCTCCAGAACTGTGAGGAAATAAGTTTCTGTTGTTTTAGCCACCCAGGCAGTGATAATTTGTTATGGCAACCTTAGCAAACCAGTACGCTCTCTCACCATGTCTCATTGACGATCTCAGAGGATGCTCCCTTTATCAAAACAGATCTGAGAACTGGCACATTAAGGCTGTTCACCCCTTTTTCAGACCCAACCCAGTTCTCAAATCTGGAACCTTTGAATGGAAGGGAAGGCCTATCGCTGTAGGAGGAATCCACCAACATTGCTACACAACTATATATTGTGTCTTTCACAGAGAAATCCCCAGATATTTCTGGAAGTACTGGACACTGCCTCTGAGATGACATTATTTCACAGGGTTCCAAAATGTCACTGTGGCCCACAGTCAAGGTAGAAGTCTTTGTGGGCCAGACAGTGTTTAGAGCAATGTTTTTCAATCTTTTTTTTTTTTTATTAATCTCATGGCACACTGGAACCTATAGTTAAACTTCCATGGCACACTTAAATTATGTTGATCAAAAAAGAGTAAAAAAAAAAATATTACTGTGCTTTGAACTTCTTTCAAAAATAATTTAATTAATGATCTTTAAAAATTTTCATAGTACACCCAAGACCCTCTCACAGCACACTGGTTAAAAATCACTGCCTTAGACTTTTAGTATTACTTTTTGTTTGTTTGTTTTTGAGATGGAGTCTCACTTTGTCATCCTCAGTAGAGTGTCCTGGTGTCACAGCTCACAGCAACCTCAGACTCTTGGTTGGGCTCAAGCCATTCTCTTGCCTCAGCCTCCAGAGTAGCTGGGACAACGGGCGCCCTCCGCAATGCCCGGCTATTTTTAGGGGTCTCACACTTGCTCAGGCTGGTCTCAAACTCCTGAAATGAGGCAATCCACCCACTTCAGCCTCCCAGAGTGCTAGGATTACAGGTGTGAGCCACCAGGCCTGGCCCAGGACTGCTTTTGCTTTACAAATCTGTACTTTCTACTATAACAAGCTTGAAACCACCCATCAGAGCGCATATTTATATTCATGTCATCACAGACTAGCTAAGGCTCTATCGTTCACTGTCTTCACTCCAGGACCCACGCTAGTAGCTGCTATCTGGAGCACTGCTGATCTCATGAGAAAAAGAAAAGAAATGTGGCCAGACATGTGGTGTCTCAAAGCTTGTGCCTGGGAGTGACACATGACACTCATGCCTGCATGTCAGCAGCCAAAGCAACCTGCACAGCCATTCTTGAGTTCAACATGCACAACAAACAAAATCTGGCCATCTTGAAGACACTACAAGGAGAAAAAATGGAGCATTTGGCAAACAATAATTAAATCTCCTACACCAGCTGTTCTGAACCCGTAGATCATGACCCTTTTGGAGGTCGAATGACCCTTTCACAGGGGTCACCTAAGACCATCCTTCATATCAGATATTTACATTATGATTCATAACAGTAGTAAAATTACAGTTATGAAGTAACAACGAAAATAATTTTATGGTTGGGGGTCACCACAACATGAAGAACTGTATTAAAGGGCCGTGGCATTAGGAACATTGAGAACCGCTGGTCTACAGGGTCTATCAGCTGCTTCTACAGACTCATTCCCTCTATCCCCACACCTAACTCTTGTTCCTAAACATCTTACCATTCTGATAATGCAGAAAACTGAGCCCACAAGGAAAAGCAGCATATCAGTTAGTTCTGGTTGCATAACAAACTATTCCAAAATTTAGTGACTTACAGCAACAGACATTTATCTGTTGTTAGTAAATCTAACAGACTTTTATGATTCCTTAGGATTCTGAGGGATAGCTGATTAATTCTTGTCTAGGCTGGAGTGAGTGGTCTAGAATTGCTCTCCTATCTGGGACTTCAGCCGGCATGGCTGGGAATAGCTCCTGCCCCTCTCTACATTGTTTCCCCTTCTCTAAAGTCTAGCCTGGGCTATTTGTGTAGTGGCAACTGGGTTCCTAGCAGCAAGAGGAGGCAATGCACAAATCCTTGTCAAGTCTCTGCTGGCATCACTTTAACAAGCAGGTTGAAGAAAAGTAAAGAAGAGGGTCTTCCTGAAATAGATCTAGTCTCAGCCATCTCCTCCAGGCATCCCTAAGGGAAATCATCAAGGGAAAAATAGATTTCTTAATGATGGAATTGGGGACATAGGGAGGGAGATATACTTCTGAAATTATCCAGTAAATGCCCTTACTCTTTACCTGTCCATATTTGCACTCCTGCTTTTTGGGGGGAAGGGGATGAACTGGCAGAGAAGGGAAGGAGGAAGAAGATCCTGGAACTTTCCCTAGTGCAGGGAGTCTCAACATTGTGGGGGAGTAGGAAGCGAGGATGAAGTGTATTATTTTACAATTCTAGAACTCAGAGGTCTAAAGGGGCTCCTGGGAAGAATTGTTTGTCTTTTCTGTTTGTCCACATTCTTTGGCTTGTGGCCCCACCCTCAGTCTCTGTTGTCATGTCTTTTCTGACTCAGACTTTCCTGCCCTCCTCTTTTAAATACTCTGTGATTATAGTGATCCCACCTGAATAATCCAGGCTGCTCTCCCCACCTCAAGATCTTTAACTTAATCATATCTGTGAAGACCCTTTGTGTGGAAGGTGGTAACATATTCATAGGTTCTGGGAATTAAGATGTGGCATCTTTGGGGGATTATTCTGCTTATCAGATAAGCCCTATATTTATGTGTATCTATATTATATTTTAATCCACAATCATATTTAATTTAGCTCCATATTTTATATAATTTCTAGTTATTTTGTGAAAATCTTATTTTCTTTTCCAAGTATAAATCCCCTGGGGGCATATGTCTGTAGGAGAGCTGGTCACATACCTGCCTACTGGATTGAGAATTTCATTCTCTTTCTTGGCAAATATTGTCTATCTTTTTGGGGTAAACATAAACACCAAAGCATCTTTATGTTTGGTTAACTACATAAAAATGTATACACTCCGCTTAGTTCTCATCCTATGACAAAAATATATAAATTCTTATAAGCCTTATAAGCATAGAAAGCACTCTTTATTAATACCTTTAAAGCAAGTGTTAGAGATAGCAACCGCCGCCCTGGGTGCTGCTGTGGTCACCCGAGCTCCCGCGCTCCCCTCTCACAGCAGATCGTTGTTGCTGGACTGGACTGCAATTCTATATACATATAATAATAATAATATTTTTGAGATTTTTTTTTTTGAATATCATTTTCTTGGAGGCGCTATCGACAAATAACTCTTTACTTCACTTTCTTTTCTTAGACTATTTTTATTACCTCCTATTCTCAACTGAAAATTCTTCTTCCTCTCCCGTGTTAATTTCTTTTTTCTCTCTCCCCCTCCTCTCCCTCCCTTCTTATAGCTTCTAAGAGTGCTTATATCATATTTGCTAGAGCCTTTTCTTCTTCGCTATTCTCAAGTATTTTATAAGAAGCATTTTAATTGTAGAATTCTTTTTTTTTTGTTGTTCTTAGCTGTTGTTCTGTGACTGGCTGTTTGTTTGTTATGTTTTGTTTATATGTCGATGTTTCTGACTGCAGGCGCATCTGTGGGCTTAGGCGTCTGGTAGCCCTTCTATGAATGTATTAGCCCATTTGCTATTAATGTGATTGGTGTTATAAATATTTCCCTTGGCACCTTGATACTTCAGTTCACCCCCTGCCCCGGATTGGAAGTCTAGAACTCCAACTCATCCACAATCCAGACTGACTGCATTTACAATTGGACTGGAACTCTTGAACTGTACAGGCTGCAGTCACCACACCAGTACCTTGGTGGAGGGCTGGTCAACCACAACCATAGAAGGGTCTAGTCCAATCTCACTCTCCTCCTCATATAGCTAAAAACTGAAAAACAAACATGGGGTGGAACCAGTGGAAAAACTCTGGTAACATGAATAAACAGAATGGTGCAACTCCCCCCAAAAATGACAAACCATCCAATACAGACTATCCCATCGACAAACAGCGGAGATGTCTGAAATCGAATTTAGAATCTGGATAGCAAACAAGATTAATAAAATGGAAACTAACATGGAGGTAGAGACTATAGGATTAATTCAGAAGATGTCTGAAGAATTCAACCAATTCAAAGACAAAATGACCAAAGATCTCGACACATTGAGACAAGAAGTTGCAACCCTCAAAGAGATGAGAAATACAGTAGAAGCCCACAGCAACAGAATAGAGCAAGCTGAAGAAAGGATTTCTGACA